>JANHFO010003062.1:14128-24760 GCA_032468095.1 Pareas carinatus | reverse complement strand
ATACAAATGGTTATGAATATATCTATGATTGTAATCACAGTTTGTTTATTGTATGTATGTAGGTATAGAGTATGTACACCGGAGACAAATTCCTTATGTGTTCAGACACACTTGGTAAAATAAATTCTGAATCTGATTGTGATTCTGACAGATGCAACAGCAGGTCTTTCGATTACCTGTCTGACCAGTATATAATCTCTTGGGGTCTGTCGGCATATGTGAATTTTGTGTTTCTCTTCTTATCCCTTCTCTCTGTCTTTCCTCCCCATCAACATGCATATATATATATATATATATTACAAACTTCAGACATCTAAAGTGGATGAAGTCTAGAAACAGATGCATGAGCATAACATACACAAACAGAATGGGAAAGGATTGAAGTAGCTGAAGAGACGGTGGTGTGTTAGACAGGGTGAATCTCATTTCTGAATGTCAAATACTTTGGAAGTATAAGGAGCACGGTAGCCTATCAAAAAAACAAACTGAGATGGAAAATATTTTCCTTCCAACTTAGGTTTTGTCTGAATTATTTAGCAATCTGAAATTGGCAGATATATAGCTGTTGCTCACAGGAGAGGTATGCCTAAATTACATGTCTGCCCACCCAGAGTTAGAATTCCATCTGTTTCTGCTGTATTGGCAAGACTTCAGTCAAATTACAGTGTCAAGAGCTGATACAGTGACCTGCTTTCTTGAGTTTAAAGAAACAGGTCATGTTATCTTGTGCTTCTTTGTTTTGCAAACAACCCCGAGTCTACTTCAACAGGGCTTAATCTCAGGTAAGTAGTTTCTGATTGCAAATTGTAGCTTGGCAAGGCAACATTATATATATATAATATATATATATCATCATATTATCAGAAGAGAGATCTATGGAGTTCAGTAGAGCTTACTTCTGTATTAAGGTACATGGGATAGGAAATGAGCTGGTATCCTGCAAGTGGATTAGAACATAACCATCATATCCACCAACTAGTATGTTCATTATTTAGGACTATGGGAGTGATTATCCAGGGAAACTAGAGGGAACAAATCTATCACATAGAATTACAACTCTTTTTTTAAAAAAATAACTCCATGATAATGCTGTTACAGACATCACATCTTTGAAGTGCATTAGTTGTATAATTACAGATTGACATTATGGATCTTTTATTGACCACAATTTCTTTTAATTTTCCTTTTTTAAATGCTGGCTTGTTTGATTTGCTATTAATCCATGACTTATCACAAGGTCTATAAAGACAATGGCAGTTAACTGTATAATCTGCCAGCAATACTGTAGTGTAGAATTAGATATTTCTAAGGTCCCTTCCAACTCTTACATTCAGTAATACTCTGGTATCTTGATTCCATGAAGCGTTGCCTTAATTTATCAAAATGCAACCCAGTCTCTCAAGCTCTTTAGTGTGTTTAAAATAATAATATAAAAGCAGTTCCAAATTGTTTTTCCGTGTATTGGTTGACTTTGTAAGGAAAATTAATAAATCATTTGTTTTCAGGGGAAAAAAACCTTGTTAATGGCTGAGAATCTCTGACACACATATGGATTTTTAAGATTGCAATTAGAAAATATTCAGGATAAGTGGAGGTAGAGGGATACCAAGATGCAAAACTTGGGAAAGTACAAGAGGCAGGAAATAAAAAGGAAGAGATGGGAATGATGGCTTCGCCCCCAACCACCACCACTTACCACCTACCACAGCCTCTTTTCATAGCATGACACAAAATACTTCAATCATAAAGAACAGAAGAATGAACTGAACTATTTCTTTTTGGACAGATCTTTGACATTCAGTCGACCATATGGACACTGGAGAACAAGAAAGAATTAAGGAAAGAATTGTTAATGATGTTCTCCAAATTATTTTTGGCTTTGGGATTAAAAAAAGAAAGGCAGAATTAAACCATATATGATATCCTGCCCATTTCCCAGTCGTATTGTTCCTAATTATTATTCAGGACCCACGTTTGGTCCTATTTGCTAATAAATGAAGGAATTTCTCTTCTCTATTCTCTATGCAGTTCAAAGTATATTTCCTTGGAAGCCCAATGATTATAGAAAATAGATCTTATTTTGCTTTAAATCTACATAACAAGAGGAGGAATACATTTCTTTGGTCATAGCACATATAAGTCAAAACTGGTGACAGACAAAACAGACAAAGAGACTATATATGGTAACATATATTTAACTCTTGTCTCAAAAGTGAATTATGGGCATATGCAATTATGTGTTATTTTGGCTGAGAAAATAAGGTGAAATTATTCACATTTAAATGTTATTCGGATGTCATACAAAACCTTCAACAGATTGCAATTAGAGGATATCAGGAAGTTACACATCTGCATTTTCAACACTGCGAGAGAGCTGTAAATGTTTGGCTTTTCCTATAATATAAAGGACAATAGTGAGATAATTTGTTTATTATAAACCTTGTTTTAACAAGATGTCTCTGATTAAATCAGTCAAGTTTTTTTCTTCAGTTGAGTGCCCTGGAATAGGAATGCATGTGTTCCACTGACTCAAGGTTTGAGGGGAGGGACTATGAGGGATTTAAGAGATAAAATAGGTGTATCTATTCTCTATAAAGCTTAAGGTACCAATTTTGCCCTATAGCACCCAAATAAAGAGGAAATAAGTCTTTCTAATTGCCAAGTTATGCCAGTCACAACACAACACAAATACATGTTATGCACCCTTACTCTAAAGAGAGTATTGTATTCTGAGCTCTGTCCAAAGTAGAAAAAAAGCATCATTATATTTGCTTCCACAAACTATGGTGCACTGAAGACTGCACGTTTATGTATATATTTATTATATTTATCATCTAAATGGTCAGGGATTTCCACGGGTGTACATTATAGCTTAAGTCCAAGGCCTGAAGCCAGGACACTCTGTCAACAGCTACACATAAAATTACAGGTAGTGATAGCAGTATCAAACAGCTAGGCTGAGGTGGGTAGAGTGAAGATTTCTCAGGCAGTCACTGCTGTGGATATAATAGAGTTATCTGACCCTGAGAATGTAAATGGATAATTCCAAAATGTTGCAGAAGAAGAATAGATGGATATTTTGTTGATATATTTTTTTAAAAAAGTGATTAGCATCTTCCCCTTTAAGCCAAGACTCTGTTAGAAAGAAGATCAAATGCAAGAAAATGGTTCTATCTTAAATGCATTATTTTGTTAATTTTCTTTTTGCTTTTAATAACAGTTTTTGTAGTAGACCAAAAATTTGTGTAGACAATGATATTTGAAGCGGTTGCTGAATGTACTAAAAATATAATGAAGTTAGGAAAGTCAAGCGTTTACTTGTGATGGGTTAGAGAATCTGTTCATTTTCATGAAAATCACAGCCAAGGTATGTGTTTTAAGCTACAAAACAATGGGTAAATCAAAACAAATTTATTATCCATTTCTGACAGAAGAACCCAAGAAAGGTTTTTTTTAAAGTTGTTAGTATGATAAGGAATAGAATCATTGATGTTGTTATGATTGCAAAAGAAATCTGACTGGCAGTTATGATGTTTGAAGTGATGGCATTTTAGTCTATTTAATCTCAAAAAAACCAACCCAGAATTGAAAACAAATTCCACTGAATTCATTTGGTGCTGACCTCTGACTAAACATATGTAGGATCAAATTTGAAGGCTTTTATTTTCTTTGTGATTAAATAAATAAGCTGCACCTACATACAACAGTAATTCTTGGAGGGGGTGTGAATGATGTGGAAAGGTGTTGCATGAGGGCATGTGTCAAAAAAGAAGAAAAAGATAGGGCAAATGTTGTACAAAGCTGATATTCTTATTTTAAATCTCACATGATTTTAAATTCTTACCGAAATAGACAGAATTTTATATAATCAAATTAACATTTTATGTGGTAATCTCAGAAGGTCATAAAATTATTTAAATTTGTCTTGGGGGTTCCCTGGACACTTAACAAGAGTTGTAATCCACTGTCTAGACAGAAACACACTATTGTATATACATTTCTTTTAAATAGGTAATCTAATCTGTAATTAGGCTAGATAATATGCCATCCTGGATATTTTCCTCTTAATTTTGGTTTTTTTTAAATACCAATTCAACATCAGATGAAATAAAATTTGGTACATTATACCAAGATGCTATTCATTTCCAAGCTTATTGAAGATAGATTGATCAGAAAAAATCAGGATTTAAATAACATCATGCCTGACATTCATATATCACTTAAATGTTTCAAAACATATCTCATATAATAATTGAAAAAGTGCATTTTGTTAAAATGAATTGATTTTGCTTCCAGGCAAGAATCTGTTTCAAAATTAATTCTATCCTCTAAGAATTACAGATACGATTAGAACATTTCAAAAATTCAACTATGCTTGTCAATGTTCCTTATAATTAAAAAGAGAACCACTATAAGACCTATTTAAATCAAAAGTTGAAATATTATTTATTTGAGAGTAAGCCCCAATAAGCTTATTTCAAGGCAAGTGCAGACTCACTCTGTTTTGTTTTGTTTTATGTATTTGTATTTATTAAAAATGACTTAAAATAGATCATACAACCTTTTCTGTTAATCAAGGACTACTCTTCATTATTATGGGTGCAGAGGTAATAAGATCCACTTCAGTATGTCATGACAAGATTTTGAGGACTGTGATCTCTCTGTGTGTTTTACTGTGCTAGGCCTAAATGAATGTTTGTGATTCTGCGGAAGTGAGAAATCATGCCTATTTTTCAGTGGTTAAGTTGTCCATCCTTCTCTTACAGCTTCTAAGGATCTACTTTAAAATGGGTAGGCTGAGTTAGCAGCTTTGTACCAGTATTCCAGGTTAAAGTAACCTGTGGGGTAAATGGTAGCAGATTTGAATTCATGCATTCTCCAGGCTATGTATATAGTATCTGTCCGATATCTACAAATCAAATCATGCATCATTTGCTTAACATCCCCCAGCTGATGCAAACAGAATTCCGTGGAACTTATTACCTGTGTACAGTTTGTGCACTTCAATGAGCTTATAGCTTAAGGTCCAACCCCAAACAAAGTGATACGTTGTTTGGGATGCTTACTCACAGGAGAGCTTCATATTCACAGGACTGCAGGAACAACTTTAGTGAGCACTATGTATTCCGTGACTAGATGCTTATAGTCATGTTGCCCAGCCTTTGAAAAGCATAGAGAGAAATCCCTTCAGGCTCAATTTGCTGCATCTATAAACTGTATTATCTATTTTCTATCCACTTAGCAGAATCTCTTGGTAAACAAATTATTACTTATAGAGATGGACGAGTGTGGGAGATAGGGTCAAACAAGGGGAAAAAATGGGATTTTGTCTATGATGCAGATAGATACTAAAATTCTCCCAACTGTGCATGTCAGCTTTTAATGTTTTATTTTTCTGATGGTTTCGTAGGGTCAATCCAACATTCCAAGAGACAATAACAAGAACAGCAAGCAATATCAATAGAAACTCCTAGGAAACTCACAATAGCAGAGCACTACAGATGACAGTGGAATGGAAGAAATGCTGCAGAATATGTACAAATGAGGCTATATCCAGGATGCTTTCAGTCTGTCTTGGAGGAAAGGCAGTATTTATTTGCACTCCATGATTTAATTATGATTTATACTAGGTTAGACAACTCAGCTCAAGCTCAAGATCAATTTCTGTGGTCCTTACAGCATACAGCTAAGATTCAGCAGTCCAATCACATATTTTCATCAGCATGATGCTTTTTGCCCCTTTTGTCCGCTTAGAGTTTAAAAATAGATGACTGACCTTAACACATTTATTTTTAAGCTCTAAATTCCCCCAAATAGACAAGAGAGATTAGGAGAACTTTGGTCTTGTTCTCCCTGAAGACATTAGTGGACACAACCTGTGTGCCCTCAGAGGCTCAAATAATAATAATAACAAAAATAAAGTATACCCTCCCTAGTTCAAAAAAAGGTTATCTATTGCTTCTGGTTTGTACCTAACATTTTATCAAAGAGGAAGAGATAAAATTCTCACATGACATCTGCCAAAATCAGTCCTATATTAATTTGCTAGCTGCTCAAAGAATATGGGGTCAATAAAAGAAAAACATAACGCAGTTGCGTCCAGATTTGCAAGTATCACCTGCTAAATAAGAAAGTCACTGCTGCCAGAAAACAATACACACATTCTGTCCAGTTCTTTTTTCAAATGGTAGAAGGGAAACCAGAAGTGCATTGGAAATGTATTTGTCTGTCTCAAAATCAGCAGCAGTTTTCTGAAGGAAGCCCATTGCTCAAAGAAAGCCAGTTTGGCTTAATGGTTAAAGCACCAGACTAGAAAGCGGGAGTCTGTGAGTTCAAGTCCCACCTTAACCACGAAGAAAGCCAGCTGGGTGACTTTGGGTCAGTCATTCTCTCTCAGCCCAGCCCACCTCACAAGATTGCTGTTATGGGAAAAAATAATAATAATAAGATATATTGGATACGTTCACCACTTTTGAGTTATTTGTAAAAATAATAAAGGTGGGATACAAATAAATAGATGACAGGTTCTAATCATTCCACCTAGAGGTCCCTCTGTCCACATGGACCTTTTAAGAAGGTGGTACATAAAGGTTCTGCATGGACAAGTGTTTTGAACAAAAATGTGTTCCTCTTCAATTAACCATTCACTGTTGCACCATGTCTTTTCCCTGGTTGCTACTGGATAGGCGGCCACCCCTGAACATAACTTTTTATTGTACTATTTTATTAGGTTTTATTATAAATTTTTTTTGGAAGTTTTAACCCTCAAAGTGGTAAACAAAATATGCAATAATACTTTCTGTCAAACAATCTATGGAGTTAGCAATGTGCAGATTGTTGTGCTAGTTGGATCCTAGAATTATTTAGCCAACAATGAAGTCCCAAGGGTGGGGAGCCAGATGCTTCTGAATAGATGCAATATGGGATGAAAACAATGGTCTTCGGTTCTGTTTCTGTTTTGCTTATTTTGTTCTTGCAGTAAGATGCCATTGATTATTCTAATATTATTATTATAAAAGTCCATTAAATGGAAATACAGGTAGCCCTCAACTTACAACCAGTCATTTAGCAACTGTTACTGTGCTTCCCCCAAAATAAGACCAGGTTTTATATTAATTTTTGCTCCAAAAGATGCATTAGGGCTTATTTCCTGGTTCGGTCTTATTTTGAGGGAAATATGGTATGAAATGGGCCTGTCTGGCTGATGATCTTAACTGGGGTTTATTTTGGGGGGTAGGGCATATATTACAAGCATCCTGAAAAATCATCCTAGGGCTTATTTTCCAATTAGGTCTTATTTTCGGGGGGAAGGGGAAGAAGGGTACAATGGCACTGAAAAAAATGACTTCCATATTCTTGCACTTATGACCATTGTAGTACCCCCACAGTCACGTGATGGAAATTTGGGCACTTAGCCAACAACATGTGTTTGTGATGCTTGCAGTGTTCCAAGTTCATGTGATCATCATTTGCAACCTTCTGACAAGCAAAATCAATGGGGGCCAGATTCACTCAACAACCACAGGATTCATTTGACGAGTGCAGCGATTCTCTTAATAATTATGCCAAAAAAGATCATAAAATTGGGTGCAACTCACTTAACAACTGCCTTGCTTAACAACAGAAATTCTGATCCTAAGTGTGGTGGTAAGTTGAGGACTTCTCGCAATGAAAATTAACTAATTCTAGTTAATAATAATTGCATTGGTGATTTAGGCCAGCCTTTTAAACCATTATACAGTTTAAATGCATTGACTTCAAACGTTTTGTCATGCCTAGCAAGTGAGATGGATCAAATTCAAAGATTTTTGAAGATCAGAACGGATTAAAGGATGTGGTTAGGGCATATATTGAGTCTTTACCTCATAAAGTTCTAATTTTACTAGTTTAAAACAGATTTTAATATAAAATATTTCAGATTAGAGAGGGAACTGGCTTAAAACACCCTCATCTCATTCAAATATGAATTCCAACTGGGGAGGGGGAATGTTTACACTGGCAAATAAGTTGTAGGAAATCTGATTGTGCCTCATTACATGAGGACACTTTGCTATCACAGAGTGTTTGCTACTCAGCACCTACTATTGGAAGAGGTTGGTTTACTCAATGTTCTGAAGTGAAGTTTGAATTGACTTTCTGCAAAGCAACTGGCCGGAACTGAAAAGCAGCTGTGCACTCTACCACAACATTCCACTCAGGCTGGGCAAAAGCAAACAACGTCAAACTCACGTAGGCTTTCAAGATCCTCTTGCTCACCCTTTGCTAATCCATGGTTATGCGTTGCCATCTGGCTTGGTGCTGGGTGCTTGGTAATGCTGGTGCTCCACATTGTTGGCCCCGAGATAGCGCCGCCGACTGCTGCCCGCCTTTTCTGGCTTGAGGCTTGAGAGGCCGCCGGGTCACACAGTTGCAAGCGCTTCGGGCCTGCGGTCTTTGAAGCCATGCACTGAGGATGTGATTGGCATGAGCACCTGACCCCCGCAGGGCTGCAAACTCCCTTTTGAGCAAAGCCTGGGCTCGCAGCCTGCCTCTTTGAGTCTGCGCTGGTTGGAAACACTGCTGGATCTTGCAGGGTAGTTCAGGACTGTTTTTGACGAATCTGTTAATAAAAGTTTACAGCGTTTAATGACTGGATCACTCCTCTATGCATTTTGTTGTTTCAGAGTTCTGCCCTGAAATTTATAACATGCATTCACAATTCAACTCAACATTGCTAAATTAAATATTTGTTCAGTGAGTTCTGCCCCATTTTACGACCTTCCTTGCCATAGTTGTTAAGTGAATCAAATGAGTTGCTAAGTTACCCTGTTTCCAGGAAAATAAGACCTAATTGGAAAATAAGCCCTAGCATGGTTTTTCAGGATGTTCGTAATATAAGCCCTATCCCAAAAATAAGCCCATTAAGGTTCTCACCCAGATGGATGCATTTAGAACCGTATTTCCCCAAAAACAAGATCTAACTGAAAAATAAGCCCTAATGCATCTTTTGGAGCAAAAATTAATATAAGACCCGGTCTTATTTTTGGAAAAACGCAGTAGTAATACGGTTGTTAAGTGAATCAGGCTTCCCCATTGACGCTGCTTGTGAGAAGGATGCCAAAGGTGATCACATGACCCCAGGACACTGCAACCATCATATATATGAGCCAACTCATGTGTTATTCCTATAGTGAGAACTGGATTGAATTTTCCCCCCAGAAATAATATGGAATATTTTTCTGATTTTTTTTAAAAAATGTCTGTAGGCTTATGAGTCATTGAAGTTTATTGGTATATATTTAAGCCACTGGAAGATACATTTTAAAAATTCTCTATAAAATAGCTTTGTTGTATTGGTTCATAATATTATTTTAATTCAGTGGCTGTAAGTGACACATTGGAGTTGACGTGTTTCTGGACAAGATCGCATGCCCTATTCACTTTTTTATTTTTGAATTATGACAGTATGATGAATATAAGAATTGATTAATTGATTGGCCTGATTCACACATAAAATCATGATTTATTGATGAAGTTAATTAAGGATTTATTGAACAGGTTTATTGGCTTGCTTTATACTACAATAGATTGTCTCATGCATCCCAGTAAACTCAAAATAGAAACATCACATTATGATTTAGAGTTATGAGGATGTGAACATGGATTTATATAACTTAAACTTTTTGATTGCTAATACTTAATTAGTTCTAGAAAATTGCACCATATCAGTCCCAATTGCTCATACCTTATCAATTAAAATAAAAAGGCTACAGCACTTGTTTCCAATTTTTAATTCTACATGATCAGCATATCATCAATAAAAACTTATGGAAATCAATATTTAACTGAAAATTAGCAATTCATTACTTAGGGAAGTAATGGGAGATGTACCTTCTTATATCAGCGGGACCAGAAACTTAAATATGTTCTTTTTAAAAAATAGAAATGCTTAAAATGTTATGAGATAAAACTCACGACATTTTAATGTTTTCATTTGTGCTCATCATTGTTTTTAATTATTTTTATTGAAAAATGTTTACAGAGTAAAAACATTTAGAAGAAACAAGAAGAAGAGAAATGAGAAAAGAATAAAAAGATAAGATAAGATAAAAGATAATCCATAAAGGATTTCCAGTAACTGACAATTGTAGTTTTGCCTTTTCTCTAATTAAACAAGTCAATTTTGCCATCTCGGCAAATTCTGTCATCTTCAGTAATCATTCTCCCATTGTAGGTGTTTCAGAATTTTTGCATCTTTCTGCACATAACAATTTTGCTTACTCTTACCATGTACAAAAACAATTGTCCACATAATAGGAAACTGATAAGCCATCTGGTCCTGGCACTTTTCCTATTATTTAGTCTTTTTCGTCAAACGTTTCTTAATCTTTATTTATATTTTATAACTTTAAATAATACTAGACAACCTATGTCTCATTGGGTCATCATTTCAGAGATGATTCTTACCTAAACAGAGAAACAGCATGAAAAAAGCAGTGGGAACAGGAGCAAATTTCTACTTCCTGTTGGCTTTCCCATTGAGTTTCCTTTTGGAAATCTGCCAGAAAACATCAGCAATCCATCCTTCCTTCCTTCCTTCCTTCCTTCCTTCCTTCCTTCCTTCCTTCCTTCCTTCCTTCCTTCCTTCCTTCC
>JANHFO010003061.1:106877-118590 GCA_032468095.1 Pareas carinatus | reverse complement strand
GTGTTGCCGTGCTGGCACTTTGCGATGCATAAGTGGCTTTTGGGTTGCAGTTTGGTCACTCCGTCTCAAAAAGGTCTGCCGTCACTGGTATATAGCATAATTTTGTTACATTTGAATGGATTTATTTTTCTTCAAAGATATTCTTATTAGTTGCCATACCTTTTTGCCACTAACAGATAACTGAAATTACCAAAGGCCAATATTATTTTTAATTTTTTAAATAATTGTTTACCCAGAAGGTATCTGAGAACTCAAGAGAGCTGAAACCGTTTAATGCCTCAGAAGATGCTGAATTTGAAAATGGCTATTATGTTGATTTGCTTCAAATGAAACTTGAAAATTCAGAGTGAGTCTTGTGAATTCTAATTGTGGAAATTGATAGTCTGATTGAGCCATGCCATATTCATTTGGATTAGAGCAGGGGTGTCAAGCTTAATTTCATTTCTTGGTTATATATTGCATATGTCAACAGGTTAAATTAAACTCAGCCGCCCCAAGTACTTGGAGAGGGGCGGCATACAAATATGATTAATAAATAAATAAATTGAAACCAAGTAATATACTACAGAGCATATTGTGTGAAATTAGCCACCATTCATGTTATCGCATGTTGTGTGAATTTAGCCAGAACTTAATACATTAGAACCAGTAAGGCACAGTTTGTTGAATAAAGCTACAATGGCTGGGCACAATATGGGTTTCAAACAAAATAGTTGAGTTCATATATGGATAGACGTCTCTCCCCCCAAAAAACTTTTTACTTAGAACATGGATTCAAAGTGCTACTGGTGGTCACGTGACGGCCTTTTGGGTATTCAGCAACCGGCTTGAATTTAGGTTTTTCAGTGTCCCAGGGTCATGTGATCACAATTTTTGATTTTTGGGGGGATTTTTTTGTGAAAACATTTACTTCTAGTTGCTGGGGGATAGTGGGTTTGCTTAACAACTGTGGGATTTGCTTAATGACCATTGTGATTTGCTTAATGACTGCCACAAAAACATGTAAAATTAAATCAGTTACTTGATGTTTAACAACCAGCATGATTTTTTTAACCATAATTTCAGGTTCAATTATGGTGCATGTAACAAGAAAGATGGCACTTTGAATATTAGTAGTTATTTGAGAAGCCAAAAAGACAATACTTTTTAGAATATTAGCATGAGTTCAAAATTCTGGATCTTTATTGGCTAGTTCTCTTCCTGTACCATACATGGTAGAGTTAGGCCAAGACAAAAGTGCTCACTGATTTTTCCATATCTGAAGGTGGACCCAAAGGTGAGCCTCCCTGGTCTTAGGCCAACACCTAAGTCATACACTATATTGGCCATATTCAAGATTCTTAATGTCACTTCATGAGTCAGACTCAGTGATATTTTTAGTAGGTGAAATTGCTCTTCCTTCAATTTTGTCTGATTTTTTTCCTGTACTCTATTCTCTAAGCGACAGATTTCCACTGACTCTAAAAGCCATGACTGTTTCTGTACTGAGAGCACCATAAATCTTTCTAAATGGTTTTGGCTGTTAATTTTGCTTTGTATTTTGCACATTTTTAATCCTTATGCAATGTGTGGAGATTAAGTGAAAAACATGGAAGGAATTGAGACCTGTGATATGAATTTATGCAATTGTATATTTTCTAATACTTATGTTTTGTTTCCTTTTTGTTAGTAAGGAGAAAGAAAATTTGAAGAAAGAATTGTCTTTACAGCGGATGAAAGCTTTATTTGAAAGTCAGCGAGTCTTAGAGATGGAGCGAAAGCTTTTTGTAACTGAAAAGCATCTTGAAGCTTGTCAAAGTGAGAACATAAATTTGCGTGTGCTGCTAGATGAACTGAAAATCAAATATGAACCAAAAGGTAATTATCCCTGCTCCCTAGTAAATCACCACTTTCATCCGTGCGCTGCCATTTAGTGTGGGAACTGGCCAAGGTTCTTAAAGGCTTTTAGAGTTATACATTCACTACATAGTCTCAACTGGGAATTGCTTAGTATTGTTTGTACATAGTTGAGAATTCAGAAGCCTGGGAGAGACCTTGGAACAATATAGGTTATTCATTGAGGCAAATAGACATAAAATAGGCTGCAGAAACTCTTCTGTTTTCTTTCAGTGGAGAAGTGTATCTTGAAAATGTTTCCTCTTTATCTTGCTTAAGGGCATTGCAGACTCCAAGTTGAACTCCAGTTTGTGCTTTTAAGAGCTGTGCTGCTGCGTCTTTCTTTTTTCTCTTTGATTACTTTCCCCTGCAATTACAAACCATGTAGACAGTCCAGTTTTGTAATTCTGCACTTTAGGGAACCTCTCTGAAACATAGGAGGAATATAACTGTGGTTCAGACCACTAGCAATTTTAGAAAGCAAAACTTCCTGCCAGGGTAGATCTCCTTTTTCTCCAGAAGCAGTCAGCTTCATTTGTATAGGGAGTGTCATCCATGAGTCATGCAATAGTTCAAGCTGCAGTTGGCCTTACTTCATGTCCCTCAGAGTAATAGACAATGCAGACCCCAAAATGAATCTTCTCAACATTATTGAGAACATTTTCTTGCACTTGGAGTTCTGGATGTAGACACCATATTTGTTGCCCAGCCTCTTTCATTCACTACCCCTTATTCTTCCTGACTCCTAAAGAAGAATACAGACTTGATCCATGTGGCTTGTTCTTCTATTCATTCCTATTAATGGATCCTTGCTGCTCCAACAAAGGGTCCATCATTTAGGTGGGATTGTCAAGCAGGTTGTTAGCATAAGAAACTCAGATTGTAATTTTCACTTGAGGTTCTGTCCTTTAGGAGGGAGAAGAGGAAATGTAAATAGTTGATGAAGCAAACCAATTTATATATGAGCCAGAGTGTTGCAAAAGATTTCCCTAGGTAATTGGAAAAAGTTTTAATGATTTTTTTTCAACGCTCACTAAGGAAGTCATTTCTTGTTAACATGTCATTAAAAATTATTAAGTCTGTGATGCAGAGAACACTGACAAAGATTCTGCATACCTCAGATTGTAGTAATTTTCCCGTGATAACTTGAGAGGTTAACTGTTCCAGGTTTCTTGTGTATGGAAACTGAGTTCAGATCTATTTATTTATTCTATTAGATTTAAAGGCAGCTTGACCAGAATACTCTGGGCAGCTTATGCTTTAAAAAAAAGAGCTAAAAGTTATAAGCACCGAGGAATGAAGAGTAGGCAATAAATTCTCTCTATAGGGAGTTTTCAGTCTTTTTGGCCAAGTCTGAGGGACCTGATGAGATTACCAACACAGATTTTCCCATGGAGACCTTCCCATGCGGCAGTAAGAGGCCTGAACAAATATAGTGTTCCATCATTCAGAAGGATTGCTTCTCTAAAGCCTGTTCAGGTTTAAACCCAGAGTTGCTTCTGTCCTTCCCGCCCCAGGCCTGAGGGTAAATAGCAGAAGAGCTGCCAGACCTTGTAACTGGCTTTAATGAAGAAGCTAATAAATCACTTAGGAGAAGGCCTCATTACCTTCTCCTTCATGCTTTCCAACCTGATTGAAAGTTGAAGTCACATAAGTGGGTTTAGAGCTCAGTTGGTATATCATAATAAGAAACCAGCAAAGTTGCAAGGGACCTTGGAGGTCTTCTAGTCCAACCCCCTGCTCAGATAGGAAACCCTATAACATTTCAGACAAATGGTTGTTCAATTTCTTCTTAAACACTTCCAGTGTTGGAGCAGTCACAACCTCCGGAGGCAAGTTTTCCCACAGATTAATGTCTATTATTGTCTGTCCATACACCTCTTCAAAAACAGAATAGACTGGCATTAAACCAGGGATTGGGGGGAAAGTTGAAGGGGGGGATCAAGCTCAAAAATGGTGTGGATCCTGTTGGAGCTGTCGGGGGAGAAATCCTGCCGTTCATCATTGTGGGACAGACAAACTGGCAGCATCCGAAAGTGTTGACAGGTGGTCCGTTCTAGGCCTGTCTCCCGCCTCTTTCCCAGACAGAAATTTATATTAAGGATTGCAATGAATTCCAGAAGCCATACTCTGCGTGCTTTCCCTACCATGTTATTCTTTCTAACCAAATGGAAGATTGGAAAGAAATCAGATATACAATTTTGATATTCTGCTCACCCATCAGGGGGATAATGTTCTGAAAACTGAACATAATGAGGCCAAACTTTGTGTTTTGTATACAAGACAGAAAAAGAGAGAACAGGCTATAATTTTTATTAATCCATAAACACATGAAGAATTTTAAGATGTGAAATGCGAGTAAAAAGATAGCTGATGGTATGTTGTAAGAAATGAACGTATGTTGAAAGGAGTGAAAATGATAAAGACTATGGTTCCAATCCATATTACATGACAGTGAGAGTTGAATGTTGAGAAGGAAAAACGTTGCATTCAGAAGGAGCTCTTGTTGGAGGATACGTTTTTAAGTATAAGCAAAGTGTCTAAAAATAGATGTATAACTTGAATTGTACAATGTCAATTTAAAAAGAATAAAATGTGCATAATGGTCTTGAAAGCAGACTATGGACACAGCCTAGCTGTCATGAATGCTAACAGACTTTCATTATATCCAAAGTAAAAGGTAGAAGTCGTGTGTTATTAAGAAACACACGAGGATCGAAAAGTGTTGCTTCTACCTAAACTACAACTGGAAGAAAGAAAAACACACACACAAAAAGAGAGAAAATGGAGACTTTTAAACACTGAGACCTTCTTAACTAACTATGGGCCAGATGAGAACGTTCAGCCCAGAAGTAAATAGGACTGAATCACTAAATAAATATATGAGAAAGCTGGAATAGGTTGAGGTGACTGAAAAAGTAATGATTGGATGGAGTTAATGGGTAAGAAGTAAAAGAATGAAGAGCAAGATATCATTGTATGAGTGTGGTAAAAATAAAGACAGTTCGCAAGGCTAATAAGACTTGATGAAGTGTAGTGAATGAACTTCATGGAAGCTATTTAATTAGACTTATTTTTAAGCTTCTACCTTTAACTTCCTTTTCTTATTACTTCTGCCTCTTTTTCTGCACTTTGCATAATATTACTTATCCTAAAAGAGAATAATACAATTGGTGAACAAACAAATGAATGGGCTCTTATAATACAATTATTTTAGGGAATGCTTTGGTTAGAATAGCGACTCATTGTGAAAACTGTATTCTAATAAGAACTCTTGTGTGCAATTTTTTCCCCATCAATCGTTCAGTTTGTGAGACGGTACGTCACTATGGAGTAAATATGTACGCTAGCAAATATCTCTACAGTTTATAAATTGTGTTTTAAAGAATTAATCTGATTTAATTTTATATTCTCTGTCTTAGAACTAATGGATGAACCAATCCGCCTCAAGAAGGATGCAAAAGATAGGTCTTCAGACAGCTTCAATATCAGCAATTCTTTGTGTGAATCTTCTTATTTGCCGTTTCAAAACAAGGAATTGGCAAAAGAAACTAAGGCTGGTCTCCAAACTACGCTTCAAATTAAGTCAATGAATGTTGTTCCCCTTCCACCAATAGAACAAAGTAGAAAGAAGACCGTGAAAATTGAGGAGAAAGACTTTGACAGAACATCTATAAATAAGAGAATTGGGAATGATACAGAATTACTTCAGACCACCAGGTCAGTGTCTACTAATATGTATGTGCAAGACAATCAGCACAGACCTGCATCTTTCTTTTTTCGCTGCCTGCATTATGCTATACACTTTTTCATCTACTTTCTCAGTATTGCATGCAGTTTGCTACCCCAGCTCCAGTTGCCTAGTCTGAAACTCTCAACATTCTTTAAAAAGTCAAAATAATAGAAAGCGGAGAGAACTCTTATATTATGGACTTCAGTATTCCTTGTTGTTTTAAATCTTTTTTAAAAAAATCAGCTTAATGTAGTGCTCATGCTAGATTTCATTTGCATTAGCAATTGTACCATCCTGGAATTTCAAAGTTAACTTGTATTCTTGTTCAGAATGGAAATCTGACCCACAGTTATTTCATACTGACTTGATAATGTTAGCCTCTAGGGAATTTTTTTTTTATGAATGAATGAATGATGCGTTAAGGCTATAAAAATGTCTGTAGAATGTGAAGGTAGAGATGTGATTAAAGTGGTGGTGGAACGTGATAGCTATCTGAATGTCTGAATGTATAACGTGGTAATGAGATTTCTTTAGGGCTATAAAATGCTTTCAGAAGAGGCACTCTGAAAACATTTGGGCGCTAACAAGTTGCCTCCCTTCGAACTATTATTGCATTGTGCCTCTTCCCAGATTCACATGATTATTCGTAGGTGTCCTATGAACATGAAATCATTGGAATTTGGGAAGAGGCTAGGCTGCTTTAAATGTTTGTAAAAAGGTATTCACATATGTTTCCTTGCATTCTAAAGCACTTATAAGGATTTGTATTACTCATAGCAACTATGAGCAATTAAACATATGTTGATATGCTGTACTGCCAGATTAGCATCATACCCTCATAATCATGCAATAGCGTATTGAGCAATGAGCTTTCATAGCTTCTGCCTCTATTGTGATATTCAAAAATACTTTGGAGAATTTTGTAGTTATCAGTTACTTATCAGTTACCGTTGACTAACATGTTCATTTCGATTGTAGTACCTTGGCTCTTTCCCTATATTGTTGAGATTGCAATACAGTGGTGTTATGTTACCTTTTTGCCATGTGGTTGTCTTTAAAACTGGTCATAATAATCAGACTGCTTGCTTTGACATCATCAAGGAAATGGATGATGCTAATATTGGCCAACTGGACTGTCTTTATTTCATTGGACATTTTCACTTTTGGAGGAGGGAAGGAGTCGGAACAACTGCAAGATTTTGAAACTATTTGAGCAGGATATCATCATCCCCAGCATCTTTGGGGATGCTATTGCCAACCTAACAATGGCATCCAGCAATTACACCAACAGCAATCCCTACTGTTCCCATAAACCCAGCTTCAACCAGAGCACCTCACAAATGGGTACAGACCGCAACACAAAATAGAATTGTTGATCAGTGGTTCTGTCGCTTATAAGCCTTACTTTTTATTTTTATGTAATTTTTATGAAATAGTTTTTTAAAAGAATAAAACAATACAGATTTTGTAAAGGGAAGTAAACTAATAAGTACAAAAAGTCTAGAGAAAGAAATAGAGAAGAGAAAGGAAAAAAACATAATGTTATGAACAAATGACTTTCAGTCTTCTTAACAGCAATGATAAATTCATTTAGATTTTATCCCCTCTCAAGTTTGCAACATAATTTCCTTTTTTCCATTTTCTACCTTTTCTAATCTTCAAATTCATAAATCGCAAGTTATTTTTTTTAATTTTTCAGCAAAAAGACCATAAGGGGGTTCCAATCAGTAATAAATGTAGTTATTATTCGTTCTCTAATCAAACAATTTAGTTTGACATCTTTGCTAATTCTGTCATCTTCACCGTTGATTCCTCTATTGTGGGTATTTCAGAATCTTTCCATTTTTTAGCATATAATCTTGCCATAGTTATTTATAAAAACGGTCTTCCATAACTCTTTTCTAATTGTCTAGATTTTCTAGCTTTTGTGCATGTCTACCATCCATGATAGAATGAACTTTCATGTTTTCCACATTTCCAACATAAATTTACAGCATCTTTTACATTTTAGATAATTTTTCTGGAGTCATGTACTTTAAAAGTTCTCATTTAATTTATAATGAGAACTTTTAATTCTTTTAATTGCATATTTCCCCATTGTTCTATCTATATATTGATAGAACCAGTTGAGTTTAGTGGTTAAGGCACTAGGCTAGAAAGCAAGTAGACCATGAACTCAAGTCCTGCCTTAGTCATGAAAACCAAATAGGTGAGCTAAGGCCAGTCACTCTTATGCCAAGTCAACTCACAGGGTTGTTGTTTTGGGGAAATTACTGTATTACATTGATTATAAGTTGCCACCAATTATAAGATGTACCTTTATTTTTCTAAGTTAGAAATAGGTTTTCATTTAAATACAGTTAGCAGAGGGAGGAGATGGAAGAGACCCGAGGGGGGGGGTCTCCTTCCAAGTTGGGGCAAACAGCTAGAGCGCTACAACTTTCAGACAACTGGGACAGCGCACACGTCAGTTGTTTGGCAATGGTGCACAGATCAGCTGAGAGGGAAAGGAAAGCCTCTCAGCTGAAAGACCTTTCCCCTCTCAGCTGGTCCATGAGCTGCGCACACATTACTTGTTTAGTGGTGGTGGTGCATGGATCAACTGAATAGGGGTAAAGGAAAACCCTTTCAACTGAGAGGTTTTCCTTTCTCTCCTCTCAGCTGGTCCGTGCACCACCGCCGAACAGCTGACATGCTATCATCCCAGTTGTCAGACACGCATCGCGCCCCAGCTTGGGAGAAAACCCCTCCGGGAGAAGACCCCTCTGGGTCTCTTCCGTCTCCTCTCATTACTACACTGCATTTATCTTACCAGCATACCCTTTACCCTGGTAAGACGCCATCAAATATAAGCCGCACCATGAATATAGAGACACCAAAATACGGAAAAAACCTGCATCTTTTAATTGATGTAATACAGTAGTAATAGGAAGATGTGTTGGATATGTTTGTCCCTTTGCTTCTTGCCTGTTTTGATGCATACATGTACCAACACCATACCACTGTGGACATTGCAGCAGGTAGATGCAGGTTCAGGTCGTAAACAAAGTGTAAATTGAATGCATATAAGTGATATGTGAAGTGGGTATTTGGGAATGGAAAGCTTGATCTGTGAAAGAAAAAGAACCTCAGTGGTTAGAGAAGGCAGAATAGAGAGTGGGATTACAGAGGAAGGCTATCAGGTTTAGAGGAAGACTATTGAATGGCGTTTAATGTTTTATGGAAAAAGTTAATCTTAAGCATTGAGGTTGGTTTGCCCCAAATGTGGAGTAAAATCTCCCTAAAGGTGGATTCCTTGTGTGGACACAAATTTCTTGTGTATCCAATCATACTTGGCTAATAAAGAATTCTGTTCTGTTCTGTTCAAGTTATTTAGAAGACGTCAGAGTTATTACTTAGCTGCAATCCATCATTTTTCACTACATTCCATATATGCGTTGACTAATTATTAAAAATTTGCTTACCTCTTTATAGTATTGTCAGTGTAAATGGCAAAATATTAGTACAGATTTTCTTTTTTTAATCTACCTTAAGATTTGCAGAAAGAATTAGACAAAAATTAAAATAGGAAAATAAATACACAAAAAAACTATAAAAAATATAGTTATCCAGTATAACTAGAATAAAAGGAAATGAAACGAAAGGGGGAAATCATTTATATATATCACATATTAAATGTCAAATTTCAACAGTTGATCAAATTAAAATGAAGGTTTTTTTTAAAAAAATGAATGATTTTCCAATAGTGCATATAAATAATGCACTTAAATGTGTCAAGTGTCTGAAGTGGCTGGCTAAACTCAAATAAGCCTCCCAGTTAGAAGAATATTTAACAACTTGCATGCTTCAACATCACAGAACAGCTGTTTCAAGCACTTGCTTCACACAACAGGACTCCATGGTAAGACATGAGACGTTTCGTGAATTCCCAATTGAAGAAAGACTGCGTATTTGTGAAGCTCCAGCCAATGAAGACATTGGACACATTCTTGTTGATGACAAATTATATTCTCCAGAAAGGGCTGCTTAAGTAGACCGTTATTTAAAGTCTGCACTCTTGATTTCAAAAGCCATCTCAAAGAGGATAGAATACCTAGATCAGACTGGCCTTCACTATAGGGGTTAACTGTTTGCATTTTTGCATCGGTTTTACATATTTTATTACAGTAGTAAACTTCTCCCTCATTTTTGACTAGTGGATAAACTTGTCATTTCAAAAACGAACAATTTACAGATCAGGAATATTACTATTTTTCAATGATTTTTTAGAAATACTCATCCCCAATGCGACTCCTTAAGAATAATCAGCTTTCAAATTTTGGAAACGTAGTTTAACTTAATATTAACATTTTAGATTTAGATTTAAAAATGTTGAGAGCCATATCTATACATTTCCATAATCTTTAATAAATAGTATTATTGAATATCATTTATTCCTGCATATCCATCATTATTTAATAATACTTCAGTGAACTGACATCCCCCCCGTACACGGTGATACCATTTTCTTTCTAAAATATTTTATACCTATTTATTTAGTTCTTCTGGTAAGAGGCGCATAGTTCAATAAGTAGTTTAACTTATGCAGCACAGATTCCTTTGGTATTCAGTTTGTAATAGTATAAGCTTTGTCTTTGATGCAATTTTTATACTACCACAGTTAAAATAGATCTCAGTTATCTCTATCAAATGTTAATTTGATATGAAACATAGGGTAATAAATCTGGTATACTACTAAACTTCCAACAATATTTGCATGTAATGTAATTAATTAGCTAAATGGCTTGCTTTGTTGTTTTTATTACTTATTTCCTTTTCTTCTATCCACTTTTTCCTTTTTGGGCATGAATTTAGAATAGCCTTCAAAAGCTAAGTAATATGGGAACTATGCTTAATGTAGTTTGGCATGCTTAATGTAGTTTAAAGACAGGTTAATGTTTATATTTAATGTGAAACTTGAATGGTTGCTTTAACTGTAGGTTAACCTCTGACCCTGGTTTAAAGATCGAAGAAAATCATCATGATGTGACTGAAGATACATCCAAGTACAAGAAGAAAACAAAAAAGAATGTTTATCCTATAACATATGTATCTTCCAAGCAAAACCTTGAAAACCAATGCCCTCAACAATGAATGTTTTTGTCCACTTTATAGAGTTCCAAATTGGGAAAAGCTGTTGCAGAATAAGTGATGGGACAAATAAGTGATTTTGTTCAGAGCTTTTTAATGATACCAGCTGAACATAATTCCTGATCAGTTTGAAGCTATTAGTTCAGTTGTAAACCTTGTGTAATATATTTTGAAAACTGCAAATCTTTAACAAAAAATAAAAGTATGCCACTTACCAGCAGTATATTCATACTAGTATATAATCCATTCTTTATCTGAATCCCAAGTGAACATGTAAGACTAGATATAAATAAATGGATGTAATATACAATAATGAGAATGTAACTTAGCACTATTTTTTGTATTATATGTATTAATTAAGTTAATATTTTTTTCAAAATTGTCTTATTCATTTGTAATAAATATTAAATAAAATTTCAGAGGTAAAAAGCATTACATTTTTCTGGTTACTTCTCCCTTAGCAAAATTGTAGTTTTCTACTTAAAAAGGGAATCCATGCACCATTATGTCAAACATGAAACATGTTTAATTTTATAACTCTTTGAATTGTATAAATATTTGAAGACATGCTTCATTTTGAATGAAAGCTGGTTGATAGCTGCAGGATCAGAGTGGAACTCCTGCCTTGCCTTATGCAGATAAGATGCAAGGGTTGCGCCTGGCAGGACAAGAAGCAACATGTTGCCAAGCTACAGAGAAGTGTATAAACAAAACCTAGATGTCTCTTTAGGGCATAAAAAGACTAGCCAAGCATCTCTTAACTTGGAAGGAGAGGAGAGAGAAAGCCTAGAGATTTTAACTTAGTTGAATTGTCTCCGATAAACTTTATGCCAAGTGCTGAATAAGGAACTGAGTGTCTGTGGAAGGAGCTGTGATTTTTGTCTAATTATTTGTATGATTTTTTTTATATACACTGTTTATACCAAATTGAGCTAGCCAATCAAATGTATGTGGAGCAGACAAACCTCTGAGCTT
>JANHFO010003061.1:58208-68856 GCA_032468095.1 Pareas carinatus | reverse complement strand
GTGGCTGTACACCGCCCTGGGTCCCCTTTGGAGAGAAGGGCGGTATAGAAATTTAATAAAAGTAAAGTAAAGTAAAGTAAATTGAAGGATTCCTTTTGAAAGATCAGTGAAGATTCATGACTGTATCTGAAATCTTACTCTTTATCCAAAGCAAGGGTCCTCAATCTTTTTTGGTTGGCGGCCCAGCACAGAGTGAGCGGAGGGGGCAGGTGCACGCATGTGTGCATGTGCCAATTGTGTGTGTGCATGAGCGAGACAAGCAGGGTGCGGTGTTGGGGTGAGTGGGATGCGGTGATGAGGCAAGAGTGGTGTGTTGATTGTGCAGCGCTCACGTGAGTGGGGCTGTGCATGTGTGATAGCCCACCATTCACGTGGCCCTGTATATGAGAAGTCAGGGCCTGGTAGTTGGCCGTGGTCCATAGGCCAAGGACCCTTGATCTAAAGTATAGTTGGGCAATCTTTTAGCTTGTCTGGGCCACATTGAGTGAGAAGGAATTTTCTTGGGCCAGATGCAAAATATATAATTTAGTCAATTATATAAATAACAAACTTTCTTTATTTTTTAAATACCGTTAATGTTTTATTATTAGTATCTTTTGCTATCTTGGCATCATATTACTAGGTGTCCAGGGCTTCATGAAGCCTGCATGCTTCATATTGGACACACCTAGTTTCAAATACAATAAAATGAACTTTTAAGGGTAATGTATTTATAAAATGCAATGCGTTCATTTCTTCCTTTGCTCTCCCTGAAGATTAATACAAATTTACTGCATGCATTTTTGATATGCAGTGTTGGCTCAGTTACAGATGCTTCTGATGTGATAAAAAATTTAATTTAGCAGAAAATTGTAAAGTGAGAAGAGGTGCAAAAATAACACCCATAATCAGCCAATAATTCTTTTCACAGGAAAGTTTGAAACAAATTACCTTCTTGCATTGTCAAATTTCCAGGGAATTCTGTGGAATGAAAAGAATTGATTGAAAAGGGAAGGAAGAAATTAAGAGGGCATTTGAAGAAAAGAATAATAGCTACATGATGCAAAAATAAAAAAGACACACCACTGAGTTTAATTATCCCCAAAGAAGATGAACCTTGGTTTAAATGATACCCCTCACAAGTTATCAACATACGAGGTGTGTTCAAAAAAGTATCAAACCTTTGGTCGGCAAAAATACATTTATTCATAGAAAATACATTTACCCTAATCTCCTTCAAAGTAGTTCCCTTGGTAATGCATTCACTTCTGTCAGAAGTCCTGCCATTGCTGGAAACACTTCTGTAACACATCTATTGGAATGGTGTTCAGCTGGGCCATCACGTTCCCTTTCAGTGGTATTTTCAACTTGGGGAATAGTCAAAAATCACACAGAGCCATGTCAGGGAGCCTGATGAACCATGGAAATGCTGTGTTTGGCCAAGAAAGTCTGAATCAGATGCAAAGAATGGAGGGGTGCATTATCACGATGAAGCTGCCAAATCTGATGGGCACTCAATGCACTTGCTCATTCATAGGCCAACTGCCAGTGACTGATGCTTTCTGTGGATGGGAAAAAATTCACTCATGTGCATGAATGTCCCCTGCACATCTCAACCGAAGGGCACCTCCAGTGCTTCATTTGTTTACACAGGGAAAATTAAGGTTTGATACTTTTTTGAGCATATAAAAATCCCAATTGAAAGCAGTTCTGGAGATTTACCTCCTCCCCAAATCTGTATGCATGTATTTATTAAATTATTTAAAATATTTATGTGGCTGCTCAGCTTGGACAATGTGATTTGAAGAAAGGATTGCATATAAAACAATACAAATCCAAACACAAAAGAATACCAGATAAAAATAATGTGTTTTGGAAATTATGTCTATGTGTGCATCCAGATATATATACTAGCATACACATATACAAGCATTTTGAACTACTGTTAAAAGAGGAATAAGAAAAAACAGGATGTTAATTCTGTAAACCAAGGCCAGACATTACTATGTCTAATTTTTCTTGTCTCTTAGTATCTTCCTTGTATACATGCTCATGAATGCTAATGCCATTCTGGCCATTTCCATTTCCATTGAATGAGGTTTGAGAGAACTTTGGGAAAATATAAGAAAATAAAGAAATTTCTCTTTCTTTGCCACAAGTTAGTTACTCTTCCAAGACAGAAAGAGAAGTAGGTCCATTTTACTAGATAGTGTTAGGCTTCTTTTTTTCAGTACCTAGGGAACCTCATTATGTTTACCTGAACGTCGTGGGTTCAGTAAGACTCTCAGGACGAGATTGTAGTTCAAGCAGTCTTTTATACACCTTGACCCAGAACCATAAAGTACAAGTTCAATTCTGGGTTTTTCTCATTGCCATGTCCTCATTCTAACCCATGGCTTCCTTTTTTCCTTGGCACCACAACCTTCCTTTGTCTGAACACCTCCTTATATGGTATTTCCTCCCCCTTCTGCATGTGGCACTCAAATGCTCTTCCCACTGCTTGTTGCTCTCTGCTCCTACTTGTTTTATCAAGAGGAACTTTCACCCAGTTAACCTGGCATTTCTTCAATTGATAGAATTGCTTAAGGATTTACACAAGGATGTTCCGTATAATAGCAGGAATAGAAGAAATAGGTTCTTTCGCTTCTTTTTCTTCTACTTGTGAAATCATCTACTTGCTCTAAATTGGACTCAACAGGATTGACAACTCTTGTGAAAAGCTACCCATTCTCTGCCTTTCCTGGACATTTTTTTTCATTTTTCTTTTATTTATTTATTTATTTGCATTGTTGACGCTGAAGCTGCCCCTAATCAAAATTTCCAAATAGTTATGCCTGCCTCATTAACTGCTTAGAATTCCTGAGCACAGAATGAAATCAAGAGATTGACAAAGCTTGGGAATATCATTTAGGAATATCCTCTACCGCTTGTTCCATGTACTGGTATATATTCAAACTGAAGTAGCATAACAGTCAACTGTCTAATCTTTGCTTAAAAACATTGTGTGAAGGGGAACCCACCACATGTCTGACTAAATTGTCAAATTAATACTTTCTCCTAACATTAAAGCACGATCTGCCCTCTTTTAACTTGAATCCATTACTTTATTTATCTATTTATTTATATTTAAATTTTTATACCGCCCTTCTCCCAAAGGACCCAGGGTGGTGTTTGTTTGTTTTTCATTTACTGCAGCGCTTTTATTTTCCTTTCACAATGGTTCGGCATTACAATTCTCAACTTCAGAATGACTTACAAATTTTGGTTTTCTACTGTTATATGACAACATTAAGGTAACGTGCAAAAATCTTACATAAATTAAACCTGATGATTAAATTTACAGGTGTCAATGCCAACAAGTTGAACAATGTTTTGCCCAGTGATGTCTTTCTGGGACATAGGTGGGCAAGGAAAGAAAAACAGGCTCATAAAGCTTGAACACAATACATTTCCAATCCTGTTAGGAACAGCGGCAAGACAAAAATGGCCATCCTTTTCACAAACTCTTGCCAGCCTCAACTATAGACCTGGAATTCTTAGCGCTTTGTGTAGTGAAGTTTGGTCTTTTGCTACCCTGTACAGATCTAGGCTCAGACACTATTGCAACATAGCTGGTTACACCGAGACTATCCCAGTTAAACCTTGTTCAACACTATCTGTACTATGTCCTGGGCCAGATGTGTATAGGGTAGTTATACTGCTATGTACAAAGGGAACTTTAGTTCAGGGTCTTATCAGCAACAGGTAGCTATCCTCACAAGGTTATTGGAGACAGACATTCCAATGGCAAATGTTTGAAGAGAAGGCTTATTCCAGTTTCATGAGGCTAGCATGAGGCGTATGCATCCTGTCCTCTGACAAGAAAGAATAATTCCTGGCTGTCATCCATGTACCATCTTTTCATGTGTTTGAACAGTGCTATAATCTCCCTCCAGCACGTTTTGTTCCCCAAACCAAACATTTTCAGGTCCTTCAATTTCTTTTCATAGGATTTAATTTGTAATCCCCAATCATCTTCATTATCTTTCTTTGAACATGTACCCATTGCTCTCTACCCTTCCTAAAAATCATATCTAGATCAAGATCCAACATTCAAGGAGGTGGAAAGGTCAGCAGATGGATCAGAAGCGAGATTATTATTCCCTGTAGTTTAGAAACTGTACTCCTGTTCACACAGTCGAACATTGCAGCTGCATTATGCAATGTTCATTTTATACTTAAAACCTATTCCTCAATTTCCTCTCCCCCAAAAGCATTATTGCCTAGTCAGGTATTCCCCATTCTATAGTTCTTTGCCTGATGCCTGTCTTTTAACTGAAGAATTCTGCAATTGCTTGGTTAAATCCCATTTAATGATTTTCAGTCCACTTCTCTAACTTATTGTGACAGTTTGGAATTTTGTTTCTGCCTTCAGATGTTACCTATCTCGCCCACTGTCATTTCACTTGCCGTTAATTAATTAATTAATTAAAATGCCAAAACATGGAGGCAGCAGCACTGAACCATGCAGCACTCCACTCTGTACTTCCCTTCGGGATGATGAGATACTCTTAGGGAGTACTCTCCGAGTATGATTTTCAAGCCAATAATGTCTCCACTTAATTGTCATGCCATTCCGCTCACACCTAATTAGCTTGCTAATCAGCATTTCATAGAACACTTCGTTAAATATTTCTTGTGGAACGTGTGCACTTTTCTCAGAGAGGACTGAGACAATATCTAGTCCTAGTGTATCTAATGTTTATTGCCTGCTAGCATTTTGCCATCTTCATTGGACATCTGGTGTACTAATTCTGTTTTCTTCCTTTTCAAAAGGACGTATTGGAAGGAATGGGGATTTATTTTGGTATTCTTTGACAAACCCAACTCATTTTGAGCTTTAGCTTTTCTCACACAATGGTTAGACTTCATCTCTGTCTTGGTATATTTTGGAAATTGTGTCTCTTTCTACCTCCAAGTTGGGTTCTTTTGGCGAGGGGCAGTAGGGAAATACCCAGTTTTATTTTACTATCTTCTGTTTTATTCTTTTCATTGGAATAACTGGCAGTTGTGTTTTAGTATTTTCTCTTTTAGGAAATGCTTTCTCTCTCTCTCTCTCACACACACACAATTATATAGTACAGATAATCCTCGTTGTACAATAGTTCATTTAGTGACCATTCAAAGTTACAATGGCACTGAAAAAGTAACTTACGACTGTTTTTCACTCTTACAACTGTTGCAGCATCCCTGTGGTCATGTGATCAAAATTTGGCAAGATGATTCATATTTATGATGGTTGCAGTGTCCCGGGGTCATGTGATCACTTTTTGCAATATTCTAACTAGCAAAGTCACTGAGGAAACCATATTCACTTAACAGCTATGTTGCTAACTTAACAACTTCAGTGAATCACTTAACAACTGGCAAAAAAGGCTTACCTCTACTGGCATATAAGCTTACAAAAGCAAACAAATAAGTGTAAGTATGTATAGGAATTGCTTCAGTTTTAAACAATTAGTTATGCCTCTATCAAGAATCAGGGTAAGCCAGCTTTTATGGGATCTCTAGCATCCAATTTTATGACTTGGAATGGGAGAAATAATTTTAATTAGCTACCTTTTTCCATTTACCTTAACCTAGCATATGAAACACTAGGAAACTCACAACAGAGTTACAATTATCCTCTAACAAATAAAAAGTAAACCAGAAGAACAGAGGCAAGTAGGCGGCCCTATAAAAGTTCAACCTGCAATGGGTTCTTAGTACCCAAATAATTTTACTTATTCTCATTCTTTTCAGTTATCTACACTCTAGTCAATTTCCCCCAATCTTGACAGCCTCCAGGTTGTGTGGACGAAGTCTTAGAATGGCCGACTGTAGAATTCTGAGCTTTATAGATTTGACCTACCCAGAAGTTGCTGTGGTTGAAAAATGATGCTGTAGATTGTATAGTACATGTTTAGATTATTCATAACTCTCTTTATGGAATAAGAAACAAATCTCAAGGATTATAATAAATATGAGTGGAAAATATATATTTTTGATGAAATGATACAATCGTAGGAACTAGGGAGTAGCATCTTCTCATTTTATTTTTCTGTTTTGGACAGAATGTGATATGTTTAGGGGCTGGAGACAAGCCTGTGAATGAATACAAGTCAGTTGTCTACTATCAAGTCAAACAACCCCGTTGGATGGAGACATTAAAGGTACTCCAAGGAGCAGAGATCTCTGTTTAAAATCTTAAGACAAACTATTAATATTGCTGATTTTGCTAAACGATGGTCTTTGAGAAACAGAGCTACGAAACCCAAGTTTCAGACTCTTTATGTAGGCATTAAAATGATTTTTTAAAAGAACCATTCAGTTAACTTCCTTCAAGCCTGCAAGACAGACTACATGGCAATGAAAACAGTAATTATTATATAGTTTGCTGTAGATTTAGGTTTTTTTCAGATCTCTGTTTAAAATCTTAAGACAAACTATTAATATTGTATATTGTATTTTTTATATTGTATAATACAATACAATATAAAAATATAAATGCAATATAAAAGTTGATGAAATTAATAAAATGTAGAACTGATATATATTCTAGTCTCTGGTGAATAAATTAGTGGACATTACTGTTGTTTATATATAATGGGTAACAAGCAAATTCTAGGGAATGTGTGATATAAATAATTCCAGATGGCTATAAACTACTCAGAAAGTTTATTGTAAATCTGTTTCTGTTAACAATGGAATACTATAGAGAGCATATTATAATATCTTCAAGAAGAGTAAAGCAAAGTTATTTCCTGTGACTTCAAAGAATTCTGGGTCCAGAGTAAGAATCATTTTATAAGTCATCCCATGTAATAGAAATTTAAGTTAAAGTTTATAGTAAAATATTTATATTCTCCTTAAACAGCTTTTAGATCATCTAATTCCAATGTTTGATCTAGTTTTCAGCCCAGCTCAGACAGTCATCCTCTGATATAAAGAACAGCAAATGTAATACTTGTATTAAAAGATAATACATGATATTAACAACAAAGCACTAATATCTTAATAATATGGCCATTTTCATTGGCAAATCTGAGATACAGATATATAATTATGAATGCAATACAGGTAGTCCTCAATTTATGATCACTCAATAAGTGAATATTCAAAGTTACAATGGCATTGAAAAAAGTGATTTATGACTGATCCTCACACTTATGACTCTCTCAGTGTTCAGGCATTCACATGATCAAAGTTCAGGTGCATGGCAACCCACATGGTTTTATGATTGTTGCAATGTCCTGTGATTATGTAATCACCATTTGTGACTTTTCCAGTCAGCTGCTGACAAGCAGTCAGTGGGACACAAGATCGTGTGATTCCCTTACTGATTGCAGTGAATCACTTAAAAACAACTGAAAAAATGGTTGTAAATTGAGTCAATTCACTTAATGACTGATTTTCTTAACAATGGAAGATGAAGTCCCAACTGTGATAATAAATCTAGGACTACTTGCGCTAGTTATATCCAAGATATGAGTTCAGCATGAAATGTAAAAATCCTTCCAAGTCATATTCTTATAAGTAGTGGTTCATACTTGCTAAAAAAAACCTAAGATATATGATAAAATATAGACCTTAAAAATCATTGTAGACAAGAGTTTTCACTGATAAGAATAGGTCTCTTTCTATGAATAAATATTGACAGTTCCGTTTCAAAACTGTAACTTTTTCCTCCATCATTCTTGCATGCTTTGGTTTTATTATTTGACTTAAGTTGTCATTTATTCCAAATGCTGTTTCTTTAAATAGGTAGCTTTACCCATTGAAGATATGCAAAGAATTCATTTGCGTTTTATGTTTAGACATCGGTCATCTTTAGAGTGTAAGTAACCTCTTTTATGCCTTGGTTTCAACATGCAAAATTAAATAGGTTGATAAAAACGATTAATACCAAATATTCTGCACCGTTCAGCCAAAGACAAAGGAGAAAAGAACTTTGCAATGGCCTATGTAAAACTAATGAAGGAAGATGGGACAACTCTGCTCGATGGCATTCATGAACTGGCAGTTTTAAAGGTACACTCTCTTATCTTATTGCATTGATTTAGTATTGCTGAATTCAGTGGTGGCTTCCTATTAGGCTATGAAAATATCATGGTATGCTCTAAGAAAAGTTGCTTTGACATACTATATCTGAATTTGGTTTATTGTGTTGTACAGTGTCAAACAACATGCAATGTATGAACTTATTTTTGCCCTCAAAGTTCTTTAGACTTCTCTGGCTTATATTTATAGTACCATAAATGTTAAATTATGCAGGTATTACAAGCTTTCTTCAAACCTAAAAGTGGCTTATTGTATTTCAAGTGTTGTTCTCTTAAGTCAGCAGAATAGCTAATGTTTAATATCATAAATGCTGAGAGCTGAGGAAACCATGGAATTAAGCCTCAGCATGTTGTACAAATTAATACACAAACCATGGTTTATCTTGAGGAAACCCAGATAGTGAGTCACAGATGGACAATGAATTGTAAGAATTTTCTGCTAACTTCAAAAGATGATGTTTGCCCGCCTATGGGCTCTATCTTTAGCTGGTTGATATACTTGAGAAAGACAATTCGTACAGAAGTATAAGAGAAAGGTTCACCTTTGCAACTGAAGATAGATAAATTTACCTATTTTGTCCTTTCCCTCTTCCTTTTAGTAGTCTCCTCATGTTTCAATTCAGCATAGTTGGTATAAGCAGTTATAGACAAAGCATATATATACAAACTTCTAAACTTGCATACAGAATTTATATAGTTTTAAAATATTACATGCACAGAGTCCACAAAAATAAAAAAAATCACATTATTTATTTTAAAAAAATGCTTGTGGCATACCCAACTCAAAATCAGAAATCTGGGCGGCTCACAATCATAATTTTAAAACAACATTATATCAAAAAAAGTTAAAGCAAACAACAAATCTTCCAACTCTGGCTTCATCCTATTACAATGTTTGGGAGAAAGCCTGCCTTTTTACAGCTTTCTGGAAGGTTAAAATGGTAGGGCCGACTGGTTCTCAAAGGGAAAGATGTTCCACAGGGTATTCCATTATAGACTTTAATTATAGGAATAGGAAATCTATTTTTATTTTGAAAAACAAAATATCATGGCAAAATAGTTTTATTGAGGAAGCCAACAATAAAAACTGATCATGCACCATTGAAAGTCTTGGAAAAATAAAATACTGACCATCAGAAAGGATGGAAGAGTTAGTGCTAGCTGAGTTTATTAGGGAATATTTCATAATTTGCTTACAATAGTTGGAAAGGCCTCTTTTATTTCCACTTTCTGTCTAAATACCAAGGATAGAATTTAAATCACTGGCTTTGATTTCTCCACCATGAGATGATAAATCAGAGTGCAAAATTGCATCCAATGACTTGATATGAGAGATTGAATTTATTTGTCTGTAAAAGCCAAGCACATGCAAGGCAAATGCTGCAGCTGACATTTATTCTGAAAAAAAAATCCAGCTATCCCCACAAACACTACTAGCAATTAGCTCAGTTTTCTGATGTTGGTATCATTTATACTTTCTGAGAATTTATAACTACCATGCCGACGGCCTCGGTGGTTTGGCAACTGATTAATTTCTACAGAAGACTCTTGACCGACCATGTCAAAAAGGAAGAAGTGTTTCACGTTGAGCCAAATGGTGTCCAGTTTCTACATGTCACAACGAAACCCTGATGTTGTGCTGAATCAGTTCTTTGCTTTTGACAGACTTTTCTTTGGAGCAAAATGCCCTGCCTTGATGCTTTTAATAGACGGTATAAAGGCAGAACATGCTGAGGCATTGATTTGAAGAAGCTTCCTCCAGCAGCTGGAGTGGAGTCAACCATACTAAGTGAAGCACTGCTGCTTCACATAGCCCTAGAGTCTATGGGTAAATTCTTTGCCCTAAACATGCATGTAAGCAGAGTGGTTTCAATATTGGAAACAATTCATTAATGAGCATTTTCAAGGTTTCCTTGAAGAGAAGGAAACTTACCTGGGAAAAACAGATCCCGTATCAATGTATCTTTTGTTATGACCAGTTTGGATTGCGTTGAGCTATGGTTAAAGAGGGATTTGAAAAAGGTGAACATGCTAATATGAATAATTCTGTACTACTTCTCATTTGATTCTCTTTTCCAAGTTAAAGTGTGATCATGGCATTAAAGGCCAATTTGGGCTTTTTAAAAGAAAGCGATAACTAAAATTAATTAATTGCTTTACCTTTATCTACCCAACGTGACTTTATTTTATGACTGCTTAATCCCTTTTCAATGGCAGGCTTACTTGGAGTCAAATGCTAAAGTATGGATATGCCAGTGGAATAGTTTAATGCAAGAATTTGTGTGGTCTTTCAGTTAACCTGACTGTAATCTCTTTAGGCTTTTAATAGCAAATAACCTTAGGGCCTCTCACTTTTTCAGAGTACTTCTGTTTTAATATCGCAAAACATTGAAAAACCATTACAGAAAAAACCCCTTTATCTATATAACTTGAATATGTTAAAATGCATACTTTTTAATTTATTTAAATAATTTATATGGCAGCCCATTTCTCTTTCTCCTTTTTTTAAACAATAGTTTCATTAATTAATCAGAAGTGAATAGATACAGTCAGGGGAGTTACATCCAGCATAGATAAATTTAATAATATAT
>JANHFO010003061.1:2603-15990 GCA_032468095.1 Pareas carinatus | reverse complement strand
TTGTATGTTTTATTAGGCCTGTTAGCCGCCCTGAGTCCTGCGGGAGAAGGGCAGGGTATAAATTCAAATAAACTAAACAAGGAATTTTGTCTGGTGTACATGCTCTATAACTATGCTTATGTACAGGCTATAACTGACAAACTGATTACAATGGGGAAGATGTATTATCAGAAGACATTCACTGGAAAAGGAAGGGAGACTTGAGTGGCCATTTCTAGCTTATTTGCTATCATCAGCAAGCCATACCCTAACCCTAGCTGGAAGTTGTGTTGTATCTTTGAATATTCCACTAAAAGAAGAAAATCTATTGCAAACCAACCAACCAACAAACAAAAAACCCTCCTTGAAGGGAGAATATGTCAAGGACATAATTATGTTGACCCATTCTTTTGAATAAGGCAGGCATGAATCTTTTAACTACCTTAAGGGTAAAATTGCATTACTATGTAAAGTAGCTGTGACTGAATGATTAGTTTCTTTCATGCTATTAGATATTATGTTCATATGATAAGGATTAAGTCTGCTCATTTATTTTATTTGTAGATTATTCTTTATTATCTTGAAAAAGATTATTTTTTTACAGGTGTCAACCTATCAGCATATACAAGAAATAATGATGCAGTTGCTGCGCACCATTAACAGGACTGTCATTAGAATGGGAAGAGATGACCTCTTAATCGTGAGTCATTCATTTTGAAAATGTGCTTTACTATTAGGGCTTGGGATATGATATGCACAGAAGCATCACCAATGCGAGATACAAAACAGTCAGGCAGAGAAAGTTTGTCTTTCAAGATAGGGCCCTTTAGTGGCCCTCCACCCTTCACAGGAAGAAGAGGCCATGAAAAATGTTTCCTTATTTTGGCACTGGAAAAGGCCCCCAATCAGATTTTCTCTCTCTAAAGCTAGCATTATTTATATAGATGAGATAGATGAGATAGAGATAGAGAAGATAGACATAGAGATAAAGAAACAGTGTTTCTTTCATGCCCTATTCAGTCAATTGTAATTTACAGTTTGGTTTGGTTTCATCTCCCTGTTTGTGTTTTACAAAATGAAAGTTGCAATGAAGAATAGTCAATGTTATTTTGATAAAGAAAAAAAATAAAAAAACATGTACCCATCTGCAGAGTATCTGCTGTATCAAATACATAGATGGCTTCATATGTTTTAAGATATAAGAAATAACTGAGGAGCCAAGAATTAGTGTTGTGATATCAATGTCAAAAGAAGGCCACAAAATATGGGTAGATCCTCATTCTTGGTTTCTTCAGCTGTCAAAAAGAAAAAAACGATTCTAACGGCACAGTGTATCTGGTAAAGAGCCACTTGGATAAGTGTGTCCTCAAAGGGTTGACAACCGATCATTTTATGGAAGCAGGAGATACAAATTTTGAAGACTGAATAATTTTCAGTAAGAGTGATACTTGGAAACACAAAAGTATCACTGGAATAAAAAAAATATTGATTTTTTTTTCACTTCTGTTTTCAATGCACCATCTCTAGAGGTAATTGCAGTGTTGAGATCTTCAAGTATAGAAAATGACCGGCCTGACAGTTTTAAAGACTGCTCTTTCAGGTTGTCAGTTTATAAAAACATACACTTTAAAATTTCTTTGCTATAAATGTTATCTCAGTTGATATTGACTTACCTCTGAATATTGTTTTCACAAGAGCTGCTTTATGTTCAGATTTGTTCTGAATACAATTCCATTTACATACCCCTTATATTTATTTTTGGCAGATATTGTGACCATGGCTACCAAACTATTGTCTTTGTCTTCTGGCATCATCATGATGTCAGTGTGATTCCAACTGAGTTAATGTCTGCTTTTCATTGTATGTTAGATTTCAAGCAGTGCATAACATGTATTATTAATATAATAACATGTATTATTAATGTAATCTGTGAATGCTTCTGTAGAAAGGACCTTTGAATAGAAACTGTCAAACCTCAGCCTTGTTTTCCGTCATTGGATTATTAAATTGCCTTAATGTCTACATAGTTTAAAAAATTTTCATGCAAGTTAATCCTGTCTCTCAAGGACAATTCAATTGGTCTCTTTAGTTATGTCAAATGCATGTGCAAATGCTACTCTCATATATTTTAGCCATCTACCTATCTAAGTTGTGAAGCAAGAAAAGAGCCACTTTTAAGAAACAAATTATCAAAGAATAGTGTATTATGCAGACTGGCACGTACAGGAAACTCCTTTATGACCATGGTATAACTTTGCATACTCTCTGATATTGAGAAACATTGCAGATGGTGGCTAAGTCTTTCTAAAATGCCACTTGCTTGGTTGCCTGTAGAGAATAAGAAATTTCTCTGAGATTGCCTTGGCAGTATTCCAAATTAAAGTGGAAAATAATCTCTCTCCTTCTTTCAAACCTTTGATACACAGATAATTGGTGGAAGCAAGAGGGAAGTTTGCAAAATGATTAATTTTTCTGAATTTATTGAAAGTTCAGTAAAGTGCAATCTTCATTAGTAATAATACCATACTGTGAACATTTCAGAATCAAGTATAGAGCCATGATTACTTGTATGTACTTTGTAAAGCACAAGCCTGCTAACTGAAGAGACAGAGTTGAGCCTGAGTCAAGTAGTTAATATTTAGTGGGAGAATGACTCAGGAGAACTGTGAAGGTGACTTGTTGAAATCTGCCCAAAGCTGTTACATCTCCTTGAATAATGTCCACAGCTGCACTTTAAAGATCTGTTGCAGGCCTCCCCTTCTTTTCAGTGGAAGTGTCTGTGCTTTCATTAAATAAAAGGGGTGCTATAAATAAAGGAATAATTGTTGTTCATCTCAGATGTCCAGTGGTTGCTTCAGTTGGTCCAGGCAGGTTGCTTTTCTAGGTCATGATATTATTGACGTAGGCTGCATTTTGCTCTCATCCGCAGTTTTGTGTTGTCAGCACCACTTAGCATTCCACTGATACTAGGAAACGTGTCACGCATAATGAACATTGTATTGGATACACTTTCCACAAATGTCATTTTTCATCTTTGTGTACTTTTGCTTACATATTCTTTTAAAGGGATATTTTCTAAGTTGGTGCTTCTGACAAAGCTTATCATTTCAAGTCAGGATAGTCAGGAGTTGTAATTTAATGAACCTGGAGACCACTAAATCAAAGGCAACTGTCTTAAACTATTCATTAGGTATGTAACATTGTAGTTTATGTGTATTTTAGTCATTTTTATCTGCTTTCAATTGCTTCTGTTTTCATAATTTTTGGAATCAGAGTTATATGACATCTTTTCTGTACGGCATTCAAGCTCTTTTACTTAAATATGGCCTGACAAATTGGATAATGCTTCACCTTTTCCATTTATCCAAGATAGAAATGCCTAATCTAGAAAAATCAATTTCACTTCTTTATACAGTAAAACCTTGGATTGCAAGTATAATTGATTCCAGAACCATGCTTGTAATCCAAAGAACTCATATATCAAAGCAAATTTCGTGATAAGAAATAATGAAAACTCAGCAGATTCATTCCACAACCCTACCTGCTCTCCCTTCTCCTTCCCTTTCCTTCCTCTCCATTCCATAATTTGTGCCAGTCAGTGTGGGTTCTTGGGGCTTCCTCCTATGCCCAACAGCTGATTTGAAACTTTAGAAACAAAATAACATGGCCCCTAAAACAAGAAGAACCTAACGAAATAGAGAACAAGTGAGCTGCAGTCTAGAGATGCTGGAGAATAAAAAAAACACATTTTCCCTTCATTCTAAGCAGACAGAGAAAGGGAACACTTCCAAAGCTACAATGTTGCAAAGGGCTCATTAACATAAATAAAGGAACAGCAGCTACTGCTGATGATTCATTTTGAAGCAAATGTTGCTAATAATCCAAAATTGAAGAGATTGAACAGGAAGCAAAACAGAAATATAAAGATAATTAAAATCTGTATTCTCCCACTCCATATTTTCGAGCAACAGGCTCAGATCTTTTCAATTCTACCACCAGTGGTCTCCTGTCATCTCTTGGTTTGGGAAGAAAATCCTGAAAACACTTAAAACAAGATGATTTGACTGTTGGTGCTCAGCTGGGCTCCTGGACTTCCCTCTGCAAACTGCTGATTGGCTGTTGGGTACTCTCAGCTGAGCTCTGCTACACTCGTAATGCAAGACATCGCTCATTTATCAAGTTAAAATTTATTAAAAATGTACGCTCCTCTTGAAAAACACTTGTAGACCAAGTTACTTGCAATCCAAGGTTTTTCTGTATCATGTTTATAATATGAAGATTAACTTTGATGTCTTTTTCTGTAGCCTCAGTTGCCTTAAATACATTTTGTTACTTGCAGGTAGAAATTATTTCTGCCTTTTAAAATGATGCATTGGGCTGCATACATCCAATCACAATCACTAATCTGTGTGTCAGAGAAATACAAATGCTGTCTGAAGATATTCTGGCCCTTTGCAGACTAGACAAATCTCTTGCCATTCAATGTTGGTACACATGAGTTTCATTGCTTGGTGATAAAACCTGCACATGGGAAAAAAATCCTATGACATTCAACATGAAGTGTATTGAGAGGATAATATACATGGTGACAAAATGTATGTTAATCAAGATGTTTTTTGAGTACATAACAGGATTAATTATACATTGTTATTATGTAAACAATGTAAACAATATAATATTGATGTTTGAGAAATGTATAATAATAATATAACCAATATTCGTAATAGCAAAAAGATGCAAATGTAAAATTGAGGCATGCCATTGTTAGCTACCTAACAAATGAAGATAAATTCGTTGTCCTGTTGGGATCATCTGCTCTTGACTCAGAATGGCTGAGTTAAGAACTTGCAATGGCATACCCTGAATACATTGTCATGACTGGTCATTTGGATCGACTGTCCCTAAATGTGGCCTTGCCTAGAAATATCTAGAGTTGATTAGAAAGAATAAAATTCAGGAATGCAAATATTCCAGTTGTGTGACTGTTTTGATATTAATGGAATTTACAGAGTTTGCTAAGTAAGGACATTAAAATAAGGAATCTTGTTCGGTTACTTTGTTGCCTTATGCAAATGATGATTGTGCTTTAGATTCCGACAGATAAACTCTAAGTAATAGGCTTCCAGTTATTTTATTCTCTGAGATGTCACGGGTTAGCTAACAATGTACAAATTATCTAAGGAAAATAAACATATCCCAATTGCTTATCACTTTTAGTAAAATAGTAAAACATCTGTGGCTATACTTTTTCTGACGCCTGAAACTGATAGGATAAGAAAACAGTTTGTAGTTCCTTTCTTTTGTGTAAAATCTGCTCACTTGCCCTTTGTGTTTTAAGTTTTCCAGTAAGTATTTATACTCATCATACTTTTTAAGGAATCACTTAACATACTTGAAGATAGGTGATAAGTGCTTGAGTAGGAAGGTGAACGTGTATATAAAATTGTATTTGGACAGTTTGGTTAAATGCTCCTATGTAGGCAGCAGAGTATTCGAATCTGCCTTGAAATTTTTAAACATTATGACATGAGGAAAGCATTTCCATGAAATCGTAAATTAGACTAATCATGTCATACTTTGAATTAAAAGGATTTTTAAAAATCTACTTTTTATAATATGCATAGTCATGCAGTAGAAGACAGGACAATCCTAACAATGTCTTTTTAAATTCAGGCCACACTGAATTCAACAATATTTAGTCTCAGATAAACGTTCAGATAGGGGGACACACTTGTCTGAGGTTCTCCTTTGCTGTTCATCATATTCTGCTTTTTGAGCTGAGTTTTTTTTCCCCTACAAAAAGCAATTTTGAGTCCATTAATTTACTGTTGCTCCTTCAAGAAAAAAAAAGCAAGAAAAAGAACTAGAATTAAAAACAAGCTCATCACAGCTGCTTGGTCCAGATGGTCATTGAACAGGCTGTGAAAGTCAGGAGGACTGACTCTTGATGCAGATCTGTAAACAGGTGTTGAGGTGATTCAGTTTCCTGAAGAAAGTTTTCAGCATTATGGAATAAAAGGAGAATTTCTGAAAACCTTAGCAACCTTCCACTTAAATAATGCCATCCTGAAACTGAATTTTCATCATGATTTGTAAAACTGGTAAGGAGAAAGACTTGTTAGGAAAACAGCTGTTGAATCATTCACCCTAGTTTGAATAATTGCATTAATTTCAATCACCACGAACATAGCTCTTAAATTATTGAGTTCTGAGACGGAAGAAAATATGTCAATTTATTGCAAAAGAGATTATGCCAGTAAAAGAATCTAGAAATATACAAAACATTACATTTGATTAGTACAGTTCATCAGGAAAGTAATTTATATCAGAGATGGCTGCCTATTTACCAAGAGTTGTGGCTGTGAGTAAAAGGAGTAGGTATTTATTGTACCTTGGGAATAATCATTTTATTGAAGATGTGGTTCAAAGAAGACTGATGAATGTTTTATTCTTCTAGTTTTTTCCCCATAAAATAATTTTTCTCTGTTGAGCAAAGCAATTTCAAGTACAATAAATTCAGAATATGCAATATGTGCTATACAATATTTTACAAATGTTTCTCCTCTTTACTTTTTTCCTATGTTTCATAGCACACCATAGTTGTGTACAGCTAGTGTTACTGAAAGCTATTCCAGTAGGTTTATGCAGCCCTAGTATTAAGGTCTCCTGAATATGGACTGACATCATCCCCAGTAGTGCTAACAGCACTTTTTAAAAAGAAAAAAAATACCTATATGGACTACTTTTCAATACTGAGTGATAAACCTGATGTCAATAGCTCTTAAATTGTGTTTATTAAATATCTAGGGAGTCTCATATTTACCCTTCCTCAGTTTTCTTCTTACAGCTTGCAAACACATAATATACTTAGAAATTGCCCTGTTGAATTAAACTAGATCAGGGTTTTTTCCAAGCATTTTATTTTCAATTTTAACAACAAGGTATTTTTTTTAGAAATGGCTAAGCAAGGTATAAAGTGTTGGGTCATGTCATTAACAGGTGACTTTCATGTTCATCTTTCTCAATGTTGATCAAGGGAATGAAAGAGGTAGACGCTTCTCTTCCACTATTAAAAGAGATGGATGTTTCAAACGAAACCAAACAACTGTACACAATTTTCTTTCTTTTGGTTTTTCTCTACATTCTGCTTGGCCTATAGGATAAGACTACATCCAGCATAGAAATTCAAATTTGGATTATATGGCTGCCTCATCTTGGTTAAGGTGCCAGTATTCATGTTTATGGACAGACAATAAGAACTGGTCATTCATGAGTAATAATTTGCAGCTGAATGCCAGGCTTGATAACATAAGACTTGAAAATTACCGAATGTCTTTCATCTAGTTCCTCAGTTATTAGGATTTAGGCCTGTAAAAATGGCCCACTATTTCAATAAGTATAACAGTGGTAAAATGCTGGAAAAACCCTAAGCCTTACTAGAGGCATCTTAATCTCATGGCTGAAGTAATTGTAGTATTTTTGAGCTTGTATTTAATGAAATTGTCTAGTCCTTAAAAGTATTTCATTTCACAAAATTATGCACAGTATTTTCATGATAATCAAGTTAAAAATAGATTCAATCTTGAAATTATTTAGTCCAACTATTTGGAAACATTTTGATTTAAAATCTTGGTGTGAGCTAAGAAATACCTTTCATAAAACCTACGGCTCTTTTTCTTTGTCTGATTTGAATTTCTTAGTATTGTTGATAAACTGTTAGATCATAAATATTCAGAATGAACTTACCCTTTTTTGGCTTTCAGATGGTCATATATACAGTATATTGTACCTAGCTAGCTATAATAATAAAATTAAGCTATTTTTCAATTTATATAGAAATATGTAATGACCCCTTCCTTTCCCTGTTCTTAGCATTTTTGTTTTTCATGATATTTTTTTTAAAAAATGCTTTCATGACTCCACTTATAGAATTATATCTAAAAAAAGATATATATTGTAGAAGGAACCCCCTTTCTATGAACTGGAGGTTTTGATCTCACATAAATTTCAACTGAATGAAAAGATAAGGATCCATATTTGCCAATTCCGCCCTCTTTCTTATATTTTTGCTATATTTTTAATGACAAATCAAAAATAAATACTATATTATTCTGCGTCTGTTGATTTCAGTTTTTATTTCTGCTTGAAGCACTGACATTCATTTAACTATAATTCATGAGTTAGATTTTTTTCCCCTGTAGAATGTAAGACCTACTCTAAGCAGGAAATAAATTAAAAAGATTTTTCCTTGAGTAAATGCTTTTGTCAAGAGTTTCCCTGAAAGTCTGGGATGACTCTCTTAATAATACACTTTATTTTATAATCCAAGTGTATCTTCTGTTGTTATTCTTTCTAGTAAAATATAGTACACTAGTTTCAGAGATTTTTTAAAACAAAATTCCTAAGTATTAATATTTCAACCCTTTTTGTTTTTGTTTTAAAAGGAGTGCTATGACTTAGATGGTTTCCTACAGTTATATAGGGTTTTCACTCCAAAAACATGTTTTCTCTAATAAAATTTGATACTTAAGCTGGGACGAAAAAGGTTATTTCTTAACATTTTAATATAGTTGCTGTCTCAACATTTTTGCTGACTGCTCGTTTGATTATTTAAAACAAATACATTATGAAAAAAAAGTTAGGTGCACTTTGGTACAATCGATACAGAATTGCTATAAAGCAATTTGTCAGGGAACAAAGCCATTAAAAATAACTGTAAACAGAAACCTGTCAGCTCCAGAAAATCCTCAATCGAGTTGGCTAAACATACTCGTGTTGTGTTCAGATGACATAATTGTTGCTAAGGAAGTTGTGGAGAGAAGGAAAGATGAGGTCTCATTCTACAGACCTCTTGATCCTATGTTTCAGAACAGTTTAATCTGAATACCAAATGAGTGGTTTTCTCCATACATTGCATGAGGTTTGACTTTATAGATTGAGCTCTAAATGGATTTAGAAAAGGCATATTTCTGACTCAAATATCCACCGCCACTGCCACAACCCCATGATAATGCTTTACATCTGGCTCATACCTCATTAAAATAAATGTTTATTTTCCTTAATGGACTTCATGCTCTGATATTTCCCTTACTTACCTAGCTGTCATTATTTTTGTATCCCAACACTGGAATCATGGCAAAGCAGAATTACTGCAAATCAATAAATGAAGAAGAAAATCAGAGCACGCGAGAAGATGAAGATCATACATGTAAAGTCTATTCATGATGGGCCAAGAGTGATTTAAGTTAAATCTTAGCGTTTGATACCATCTTTTAAGGTTTTTAAATCCACCAGAAGCATTTCTTTTTCTTCGCCTTTCTTCTTATTTCCTGTTTCTCAGGGACTGGTTGATCAGATGGCTGCCTTTGCAGTGTCACCAAAATAGGACTCTCTTCCACTTGATCCAATGCTTTCAAAACTTGGTGAAATCTATCTTCTTGTTGCCTGAAGTCATATTCTACACTATATAATGAAACCAGGAGAAAAAAAAACGTTTGTGAGTGTTGAAGTTAGGAAGCAATTAATTTGATGACTGGAAAACATACTGCAATTTGTATTGCTTGTAGTTCTAAAAAAGGAATGTAGAATTGCTTTTCCTTCTGAGAAGAATCAGTAACAGTTCATTTTATCTCAATCTATTCACAATTAATGCAAAAATTGTCCTATATTCTAGTAAATCTGACAGATTAAAATGTCTGATGTAGTGAAATATTTTAGAAAAATGCAAAAATAAACACTTTGATTAATCTTCTATATGCTTTATTTCATGTAAACATGCAGTATCAAGATTGCTAGCCTTTAAAAATAATAATAATAAAGGAAACAGTTACATAAAATGGGTTCCTTTTTTAGGAGCAATGTGATTTTCTTAGAATATATTTTGTTTTGACAGAACTCAAACTGATTATTTTCCATGTTGAAATTATATTTTACTTTTAACAAGCACTCTTTCAAAGTATTTTATGCAGCTATTAAGTAAATGGTAATATAATCAACAGGTCTTCAACCCAATTAAAGTCATTTTAATTGATTAAATAATTAGTTTGGACAGAGTAAAGTATCAAATTTACTCTTTTAAAATATTTTTGAAGCTGCATTCTTCTTTTATCAATGCCCAATGCTCACTTCTTAAAATATTTTCTGCTGGATTAATTTTTAAAAGGATAGAATGTGCTTGCTTTTATTAAACTTTTAAATACTTGTAATTTTAAATTATTTTTCAAATAATCCTTTATAGAGTCATTGGAATAACCTACTCAGTTGATTAATATTGCAACATGCACCTAAAAGATATAGAACTATTGATTCAGTAGAATTTTCCCCAAGCTAATACTAGAGAATTGTAATATTTTGACTTAATCAATCTAACACATAAATTAATTAAAACCTATAGTCCTACTTAATAATTCCTAAGACACACAAATGCTAAAAACATTCATTTCATAGAGCAACATCTCACAGGCAAGATGCTCTTAATATCAGCTGCTAGTAAATGCAACCTATGGAAATTGCAAACCCTTGATCTGCTTGCGAGCTTTCCAAGAGATGTCTATGGAAATTCTCAATCATCCAGATCATGGCTGTTCCAATAGTGCTTTCTCCCAAAGACTTTCTTAACTTTAAAAAAAAAACAACGTTTTGCTTCCCATCCAAGAAGCTACTTCAGTTCTAACTTTGGGCTTTCCAAGAAATATTTGACTGGCTATTATAAAAACAAGATAGTAGGGTTAGGTAGATACTTTGATTTATAAAGATCTTCTTGCAGTCTACAGTAAATACACTTTGTATTTCTTCTTGGAAAAACAAAATAAAGGACACACATCTTATTTGATGGGCAACCATTAAAGGCCATGAAATTTATTTCTGGAATATTGTATTTAATGCAGGATCATGCAAAAAAAAAGTTACCTCAAAAGATCTCAAAGCACTGTTTTCCTTGTGACAAATAATTATGAATTATGAGATTATTATAAATTTGTGTCTCCTTTCTATTATTATATAATTGGCTTAGATATGACATACACAAAATTGTGTTTATACAATTGAACGTCCCCTTACTCCAAAATATTACTCATGATGTTTGAGAAGTTCTCCATATGATGAGGATGACATGTAGAGGGAAATACTTGTGAAGGAAATGTGGGGTGCTTGGAAAATGGGAACTCTGACCCCTTCCTTGTAGTAAGTCCTTTAATATCTAAAAGATTTAGAGGGGGAAAAAGCAGAAGTCTTAGTATGTGTGATCGAACAATAACTAAACAAGTAATTTAAACAGCCAGTCAACTGCAAAACTAAGATTAATTAAAAAGCTCTGTTGTGGTATAAATAAATTGTTAACATTAAAAAACTTGAGAGATGAGAAACAACTGTGTCTCACCCCAGAAAGGCAATAAAGAACTAGCATTAATATGAGATTCGCATCCCTGAGGTTCTGCACACAGCATTGATTAGGTGTCCTGAGTTCTGTGAGTTATTAGGAGATGCATCTAAACAGAAATTTCTTTAGACTTCCAATTCTACCTTCATATTCTGCTTCTGAATAGCAATCACAATAGCACTTAGATTGATATACTGTTCCACAGCCCTCTCTAAGCAGTTTACTGAGTCAGCATATTGCCCTCAATAATTTGGGTCCTCATTTTAACGACCTAGGAAGAATGGAAGCCTGAATCAACCTTGAGCTTGTGAGAATTGAACTGCTGGCAGTCAGAAGATTTAGCCTGCAATACTGCATTCTAACCACTGCACAACCATGGCTCCTAAATTTTCTAGAGTCATTCTGTGTCCTATGATGAAAAACAAAGCATGACAATAGAGGGACCTTTGTTCTAACCCAGGTAGAGTTCTTTCATAATCCTTTAAAATTGTGTCATGTGATTTACTTATTTATTAAATTTATTTGTGGCCCATCTTGTATCCAATGACTCTGGGAACCTTACAACATTAAAATCATCCATTGCTAAAAATGCAGCAGATAAAAAACATTAATAGATAAAATTATGGACCCAAGATGGCAAAGAAGGGTTGCAGGCATATTTATTTATTTATTTATTTATTTATTTATTTAGACTTATATACCGCCCTTCTCCCGAAGGACTCAGGGCGGTGTACAGAAAACATGAAAAAATAAATGTACTATGCTATGCTATGTACTCCATATATACAGATCTATTCAAACTCTATGATGAATATACTGTATATTAAGAGAAGTTGGTTTGGAAGAAGATGAGCTTGGTTTTAAAACTAAGGAAAACATTAATAAACTGTGCTTTGCTGATGACACTATCCTGATAGGTGAAAATGAAAAAGATCTACATGCCCTAGTAATAAAAGTAAAGGAGAACAGTGAAAACAATAGAACTAAAATTAAATATAAAGATCAATTTAATGACAAGTTGAACAACCAGCATTCAACCATTAACATAGTCAATAACAAGTTAAGAAATATGCTGCAGATTAGCACTTGGAGGTCTTTGCAAAGACATTCGGATGCCAAGATGTGTCTCTACCTATAAAGATTAGAATCATGGAAGCCAAGGGGTCACTCCATGGAAGTGAAAGTTGAACTCTGAGGAAGAAGGATAGGGATAGTGTTGGCATTTTAAAACTTTGATGTTGGAGGAGACTGCTGAGAAGCAAACCAAATCATGGGACACAACTGACCAGGCTCAAATTAACCTACATTAGATGCAATATGCAAAGATCTTGCCTCTCTGGAGAAGACTCTATTGCTGAGATAGGTAGAAGGAAAGGGCAGAAGACGATGAGCAGAAATATAGATGGACTTGCTACAGTGGTGATGGATGTACTGTTGGAAGACTTGAAAGTCTAGATTATGGAAGAACATCATGAAGAAAATCCATCTATGTTCTCAGTAAAAGTTCACACAGGGTTGATGGGACATAATCAAACAATATGCAAGGAGAGATGTTGTTTTAGTTCCCTTAAAAGAAATGCCTCTTTCCTACATTCATCATGAATAGTTAAGTGAATTATGTTGGGGAACAGCACTAACAAACAGCAGTTATGTATTATGTGAGGCTTAATTGTAAGTTTCATCCAGCATGCCATGTAAACTCAGATGCATGGACCAAAGTCACACCGGGCCTTCGCTTAGTTCTCCTTCCTAAGTCTCACTGTGTTACCCAAACCCAAATGAGCGGCTCTTTTCCTGCCCTGCATAAGTATGAGGGCAATTTGTAAAAAAATCTCCATTTGGCTATCAATGACAGACACTCGCAGATACAGAATTTTTATTACACACATTACAAAACTACAACATTACATTACTTTTCAACATCATCGCCATTCAAATCGAGGCACTTGTCGTAATGTCTTACAAGGTTTGAAATTCCTCCTGCAAAGAAATCTCCCTCCTGGGAAGGAAGCCAGAAGAGGCGGGAGTCGC
>JANHFO010003060.1:146309-159917 GCA_032468095.1 Pareas carinatus | reverse complement strand
GATTCTGATTCTGATTCTGATTCTGATTCTGATTCTGATTCTGATTCTGATTCTGATTCTGATTCTGATTCTGAAAGCAAGCAAGCAAGCAAGCAAGCAAGCAAGCAAGCAAGCAAGCAAGCAAGCAAGCAAGCAAGCAAATAAATAGGGGACTTAAAGTTTCTTTTCTTAACATAATGCCCTCTAGATACATTGGACTGCTGGAAATTTTCCTAGTGAATATTCAATTTTTTTGTAGAGAGCCAGATCACGGAAGGCTGACTTTGGGAGAAGTTAGGTGAGTTAGTGTTAAAAGTTGTCTCCTTGTATCTATCTAATATATGCACCTATGGAAAAACACTATTGCACATTCAGTTAAATTATAAGTAATCCAGACAGCATAGTGATACATTATCTCTTCAGTTTTTGATCCTGGGTTCTGCTGGGTGTGTTTTTCACTTCCTGTGGCTCAGGCTGTTTCTACTAATGGGTGAAGAAATGGAATATTATACCATTTAACAGTGTCGGTTACATTAATCACTGAAAATTCTTTTAATGTGTCAGAAGTAACTGTCAGACTGGACATACTGAATCTATTTAAACTAAAGCAGGCCATTTTTTATCTATAGTGCACTCTAGTTCACATAAAAGGGTCAAGAAAATGTGATTAAGTGACAGTTTTAAAATGTACTATAATATTAAATAGCTTGATTAAGTGACAACTATAAAATATAATGCAATATTAAGTATCTGGCTAGGCCCCAAAAGAACTTTAAAATATTTTAAATGATTGGGAAATTTTGTAACCCATTAAGAGTTCCAAGGGAATAATTTGAATAAATAAAAACATGTGATTTTCCCCTCCCAAGGTTGTATATACTTGTGATAACTTGCCAAACATGGAGTTTGCAATATTTAAGCTAATTTAAGCATGTTATTTCCCCCCAAATTCCAACTAAACTAATTTGAAGTATGCAAAATTTCGAGGTATATACATTCATATCTTTGAGTCCTCCTTATACCAACTTCCTTTCCTCTGGTGGCATTTCATCTTGCAATGTCCTTCTGTCACCGAGATACACAATTTGTCCATCTAACTCTATATCAGTTTTTCGCAATCTGACGAACTGGGACTAAAATTCTTTTCAGAGGGCAGCCTCATGCCAGGTTAAACCATATTTTCTTAGAGCAAAACCTGGGTATTATCAGACTGCTTGAGAATTTCTTCCGAATTCCTTTTGCTTGTGTTTGAATTAGGTTACTGGTTAGAACTGATATGGCATGCTATTCTTGGTGTAGGACTCTGGAAGTTGAGTCATAGCAACTGAACTTCTTTTCTTGTTGGTTCACTGCTTATCCAAGAAACTTATTTAGTGTGAACATTTGCATTCCAATGATTCTCTGCCCACTCATCTAATGAGCCTATCCAAATTAGACACCTCCTTGGATGACATATATGGGATCCCCCTAATCAGCTTGCTCAGACTGAAAAAGCTCAGACTGAAGAAGTTCAGTTGCTATGACACAACTTCCAGGCAACTCTACCTGGATGACTGAGAATCTTCATTGACATCTTGGCATTAGGATGAGATTTCCATATTTTTCGTTTCTTAGAAGGTAACTGAAGCGGGGAAGCTAGAAAGGTAATTTGGCACTGAAATATAGCAGGCCGTCTTGTAACTAAATAAATTAAAAAACCATCCCTTCCCACCCAGTACAATTCAGTGAAATTCTCTTCTCTATCCAGATGAATTCTAAATAATATCCTTTTTTTAAATCCCATCAAAGCAAAACAAAAAGATGGGATTTTTTTTATTCCATCAAGTGCAAAGAAAGTCCAGAATGGTATAGAAATTATATAGGCCAGTGATTGTGAACCTTTTAGAGACCGAGTGCCCAAAGTGCAACCCAAAAGCTACTTATTTATCGCAAAGTACCAACATGGCAACATGCCCCCCCATGGCCATTGGCATCCCTCTTGCGGCTGCCAGCATCCCCCCCGCACCACCATGCCCATCAGTGACCCTCTCACACCTGTTGATACCCCCTGTGCCCATCAGCACCCCCCACGTCCCCCTGCATCCTCAGACAGGTGAAAAGAAGGGAAGGGGAGTCCCACGTCCCTCTGACTTCCTAGTAAAGAAATCTGCTGGGCTGTGCGTGCCCACAAAGTGCTACCCTGAATGCCACCTCTGGCACATGTGCCATAGGTTTGCCACCACTAATATAGGCTCTCCTGCCATGATCAGGGGTTGGAATAGAAGACCACCAAGGTTCCTTCCACTCCTATTACTCTATGTCATATGTTATTTTATCAAAATAAAGGAAGAACTGTATGATGATATTTCATCCCAGTAGTATCCAACATCTTACACAGCTCTTATTTCATTAGTGAGAATGACAAAAGTAGTGTCTCAGTATCACACTGCAAACTCCACCCTTTTGGGGTATTCCTGCACATAGAAAAGGGGTGGACCTTGTATAGCAATGCTCAATATTGTTTGTGTCACCTCCCTCTTCACTCTTCCTCTCTCTTCCTAAAAGATGCAATTATCCCTTACCAACATTTCTGGTGGTCATCCGATCTAAGAGGGTTGGAAAATAAATTTAATCTTGAGTGTTAACCTGTTAAAATTGTTATAAGTCATCCTTGCTTCCAGATATGTTGACATTTTTTAAGATCTCATGCTGAGTTCACAGTCATTTCAGTAACTGCTCAAGTCTATTTGGAATCAATTGAACTCAACTCCCCTCGATAGACATATATTTCAGCTAATAATGAGAAGTTTGTGGTTTTTTAAAAAACAATGTTGAAAGTTATTCCTCTTTCATCAAATTGAGTTGCTTTTTTTTCTTCAATGCTTGGAATGAAATTCAGGGAGCATCTGTATTCAATATCCATAAACTGTTAAGTGTGAATTTTTCAGTAAAGTGTATTTGTAAAATTCAAAACAGGGAGACAAATGCAAAGTTGTCCATCAATTATCTAATGGGGCGAGAGCATAATTAATCAGATATAGCACCTAGGAATAATTGGTACAGAAATGTATTTCCCAAAGTAGTCGAGTTGGTTTTGTCAGGATGTTGGGTCAACTTGTATTAATTACATCATAAAATTAGTGCCAATTTATTTTTACAACTTTCAGATTTGTTACAGGTTCCCTTGCCTATCATTCACATTTGGTTCTTCAAATAAAGACAAGAATACTAGATAAAGATGGGAGAGGGGTGACCCAAACCAACACATACACAGATAAACCCCATAGGATAAGAAGGAAGAAAAAAGAAAAAAGAAAAGAAAAGAAAGACCACTGTTGTTGACCAAAGACAAATTACTCAAACAAATAGATATTGAAATATTGCTGGAGTCCCATTCACAGTTATATCATTTGAGTCATAATGTGGTTTGAACCAATTCATAAGAAGAGATGCAAATGCTCTAGAATATAAAGTGTGGTAATGTGTGATCACAATTTGTCTAAATAATTATAACTGTGGTTGTGCTGCTTGCAGAAAATAACACAACTGAAACAACTGTGCATATTAAATTTGGGACAATGCCCATTCATAACTTGTTCATTTCCCTTACCATCATCTTGGTTTCTTGAAAAAATTTCCTTGAAATATAGTAATTTATATGCATTTTAAAAGTACTGATTCTGATTCTCTAAATTAGTTTCAATGGAAGGCTGAAGATGTCAGGAATCTGGCCTGTGTGATATATATGTACATTCATTTCACCATTCAGTAATCAAATAGGTTGGTATTTATTTTTAATACCTCAAGAACAAGCAACATTTATTTGAGCAGGAGCATGACAGAAGACATGGATATATGTATACATTGCATACATATACGTATTTGAGACTTTTCAAAGTATTGTTTTTAATTGTTATGTCAGGCCTGCAAGGTGGATTTCAACTATAATGCCCAAATTACAAATGCAGAGCTGAAATGGAATGACTAATAGATAGCATAAGGCAGCCTGCTGATTCCTAGCTGGTTTGAAATTTTTGCCTAAGGATCTCTACATTTAGAGTTATTAACTAACACCCTAATAAAAACTGATTGCTCTATGTTCTCACATATACTTATTCTCATGTATTCTACAGTATTGTACTCTCAATCTATTTTTTTCTAACTCCATAAGCAAAGTGGGTTAATATAATCAGCCTTCCCCATCTCGGTGTCCTACAAATAAATTGAATTTCACCTTTCAGTTTAGTAGGTGACTGAGAACTGTGCAGCTGTCTTACAAGATAGCATCAGGTGGCAAAAGGCTGATCTTGTCATAAGCAGTTTTATAATCTTTCCTAACTGGTCCTTGCATTGAGATACTTTTATATGCTTGGTGCAAAGCATTCAAAGTCAATTAAGTACATGTAATTTAGGTGAACTAGTTTTTGCAACATTTTAGTCAGTCATTCCATAAAAATAGTATTATTTTGGTAAGTAGAGAGATGTGTCTATTCTGGAAGATCTTATTACTGAATGAAGTAAGGCAACCTGGTAAATTTAGAAGTACAGTATATAAGTCTATACTAAGAGAGATATAATATCAAAGATATTTTAGACAATTTATCCATATCTTACATATCTTATCCATATAGATTCCCATACACATCTTAGATGACATGCCACAATTGCCAGGTTACCAAGCGAATCATCATTATGTGATTGTTGAGACAAACACTGAGAACAGCAGTATCAAATCCTGGCTTCTGCATCAAAAAAATCCTGGAGATATGTCCATCTGTCTTAGCAAGTGAAGATAGGAATAGGCAGTAATGTTGTGATGCTTAATGCATACAAAAGCCAAAGTCTGCATTTTTGTGTTGTTTTCATCCTGTCTTAACTCCAAATTCTTTACTCAAGATTGACCAAAATAAGCAGTTGATAAACAAAGCAGACAATAAAATACCAGATGTTCTCTCAATAAATGTATATCTTGCATCTTTACTATATGTGCAACATACTGGTAAGCCATTTAACTTTGATTTTTATGAGGTAGAAATCTACATATATGCCAGGATCTTACAGCTCAGACAGAAGGTTTCCCCTCCCTCCATGCTCCCAGTTGCATGAACATACCCATATCACCCTCATTTTTCCACTAGCACATAAATTCCCACATCAATGCTCTGCACAGTGAATGCATTGGAAAGAGAAAAGGCCAGATTGTTTTTTTCCTTTGGTGTTCATGAACACACAGTGATTGCTTGATGATGATTTTTTTTGAACTTTCTTGAAAGAGAGAGAAGAGTCTCTTGGGCTGCCAAGAGACTTTGCATCCATTGTTTCAATGTAGCTCTTTTCAAAATAAAAGGGCACCCTTTTATGTTGTTTGCTATTTGGCTTTTTGACAATGGCATATATGCAGGACTTCTGTTTATGGGCTATCGCAGCACAAGTAAGTAGAACATCCAAAGAGTTGATATTTGGACTAACACCCAAACGGAAGTAAACAGGAAATAGATTGAACTATTGAGCCTTCTTTTTAAAAACAAAAAATCATTTTTTCTGATTACTTTCCTTTTAAAGGAAATAATTTCCTGACCATCCTTTTTATATAATAATTAATTGCTCATAAGGCATACTGTAAACATATCCTAGTATAAATATATATACGTTTATAATAAATTACAATAATAGTGCATTTTCCTAGCAACATCTTTAAACCAACTTTTGAAATAACCATTTGGCATTGTTTATGTTATAAAATAGCCCCCACCCAATTTTGAATTATTTACTGCAAGGAACATTCTTTTCCCTCCCTCCATTATGTACATATTCACAGATATGTGTTTAATTTGATTTTGAAATCTGCTTAGAAATGATGAGTTTTCAATTAGACTTCAAGTGAAATTTCATATTCTGAGTTTATTTTCAGGAGACTCTTATGACTAATGAAGCTAGTCCAATTCTTCAGATTCATGGAGTATTATCCTGAGGGAAAATATATATACTAAGGTGGAATTGTGGATTCACAGAACTCAAATAAAAATTAAATTCAGAATGCATAATGATTACCACCTTGACAGGAGCCATTCACAGAACTATTGCATTACTAATTTGAATTTGTAAGTTGGAGCATAATGTGAACTAACCCCTCTTTCCTCCAGAAGTTCACACTTGATGGCTGATTTCACTTGGCACAATTGAGGGAGCTGAAATCCAGTTAGGTAAGTTTGTGGCTCACCCTTTATCTCAGCATATGGTGTGAACAAGGTCATTGAGTTTTTGGGATGCAGCATATTACATGCAGCATTGTAATTTGCCAACCCAGACTTAGAAATTAGTGTGTTGTGTGCTATTATGGAAAAGAAGCTGATGTCAGTCCTATAGATCAAACTAAGAATTCAATGCCATATATGTCTTAAACTATTTTTATTACAACAGCTGTAGTGGCAAAATCTTGCAAGTCTAAATGTGCTTCCATCTCTCTTACTTTTGCCTTATGTGAATTAGGGAGGGACCTACTTGAGACATTTTTTCAAGTTAGTTGCTTAGAATGGGTCCTTGTCCTGTTTGTCTGATTGTTGCTTCATAATGAATCTTCCCACTGTCTTTCAAGGTCATTCTGTGGCCCATGTATGTAGCCACTATGAAACTGCTCAAAGGAGCAATAAATAAAACATTTGAAGAGAGTTAGACAATAGAACTAGCAATTTAATTTACAGTGATAGGAAACTTTAGCTTCGGTTGTCTTTGGAGCTTCTTAGTCATCTAGATCATGGTTGTTTCAAAGGTGCTTTTTCTAAAGACAATTAGACTTTCTTTGTTTTTCCTTGAAGATGTTTCACTTCTCATCCAAGAAGCTTTATCAGTTGAAGCTTCTTGAATGGAAAGCGAAATGTCTTCAAAGAAAAACAAAGAAAGCCCATTTGCTTTAGCTACCATTAACTTAATCAAAATTAAGTCCAGTTAACTTCATTATTACATACAGTTACAGCATTATTTCATGGCTGATACATATTTGTCCTGCTTCTCACCCTTCTGACTAGGATCACGTATTGGATCAAGTGTAGTGTTTATTTGTCCCAAACCAAGAGTCACTGGGTTAACATGAATCTAATCACTGCCAGCAAACTATATCTCCTTTCTAGGAATGTGTAAGTAGAAAACTGAATTATTTTTCCAGAAATAAACCCTTCTTCACTTTTCCCTCTAGAGCTGAAGAGGCTAACTACACTCATAGTTCAGGCAGATTTGTACTTATATTTAGGCACTAATGTGGTTCAAAGTGTATCACATCTGTTTCTCAGTCAACACCTTGCTTGCCCCTCCATAGGTGGGTATTTCAACTCTGAAGCCATTGCCTAGCATGCCATCTCATTGTGATTCTCTGGGCAATGGGGTGGGGAAGACATCTCTGATTCAGAAGTTGCTACAATTGCACCTGCAGATTTCTCCTCCTTTCTGATTTTTGCAGAAAAATAGGCTGAAAATATGGACAATGCTGAACACTGGTAAATGGTCAAAGAAATATTAATGTCTATTTTTGGTGAAGGGATTATGAAGCCTCATCCACAGTTTACATTACATTTCCCAGATTTAATTCCTCCACCCACCCAAAGAACCACTTGAGAAGATAACTGAATTAGGTAAACATACTTCAATACTGTTGAAATAATGAAATATCTCCCATTGTGGGTTGTTAACCAAACCCTGTTTTGGATTTTTCCCTTTGTTTTCTATTTCTAGTACCTCTCTATGGAGTGGGACACCTTGACACATATCCACACATGTCATTAGAAAAATGAGCAATTATATTAGTATGAATCAATAGTTATTCATATCTGTGTCTCCTTTTTTTTACCCCGAAACAGAGAGCAAATCCTCCTCAGGGTATGCATTTGTGGGATGAGTGTTGAAATTTACTTTGGAAACTGAGAATCACTTTGTATTACATTAAAATGCAATCTGATACTGAACTAGGCTGCTTGACACAGATCAACACAATGGCAGAACACAAAGGAATTTCTGCTCTCCAGAATTATGATGGAAACACTAAGAGCTTTCAGTAATTGAGAGAATGCTTAGGTTTCATTCATGCAAAAATAAAAATATGGAACCATGATTATTCAATTCAGTTAAAGTATTGTTATATTAAATATACTTCATAATCCATCCTGAAATGTGTTTCAGTTCCACAGAACCATAGCTAAAATGTATTTAAATTTCTTTTACTAAAATATAAGTGCATTAATTGTCTTCATTTTGGGCTATAGTATGAATTTAGCTTGGGATATGGTTTTATCTAATAATTTGTAAATATGAAAAGTGGTACCCAAATTAAAAATGGCTTAATTTCAAGGTAATCCATTGAAGGCAGATGGTTTTAGACCACTGTACATTACATTGCTTGCTTCAAAATTCATTTGGAAATGTTACAACATGCTTTCTTACCTTGAATGCTAAATTAGTGAAATACATTAGTTTTTAAAATAACAGCTCATGCAAAAACAAAACAATCAAAATCACAGAATAACAAGCGCTATCTAACTCTTAACAACCAGCAATTAATAAAAGAGTTGATGCATAGGAATAGTTTTAACTGCACTCTAAACAAAGTCTTAATATGCAGGTTACATAATAGAAGCTCTGAGTCAACTTGCATATGCTAAACAGAGAGCTTTTTAAAATACTAAATTTTAGTTAATTGTTGATAAATTCATGCTCATCTGCTTGATATGAGCATGAAAGCTATTATTGTGTTTCTTTTTCATTTGGACTTACAGAATCACAATGATTTTAATTTCCTATCACATTGTCTCAGCACATAGGTTCCTTCTCTGTGTTGTAGAACAAAAAAATGATTTTATATGTCTCTCTACATTGTAGAAAGCACTTATATCTCAAAAGCTAATCTGATGCCACGGATATTAAAAATTAATTACCTAAACAGAGCAAATTGTTTGCTTGGGAAATGTTTCTTTTAACACTAATGAATGCAATGCTGATGTTCCCAGATGAAGAGAAAAGTCTCTGTGCACACTGTAATTGCATGCTTGGGACTGAACCATTTTTAGATTTAGATGACAGTGTTATTGTGAGTTCCAATATACTGCCTACAGTAGTCACACATGGCTGAGTTGAGAATCTGAACTGCTGGTGGAGCTGGAACACGCTGGAATATGAAGCATGCCAATGCTAGTATCAATTAGACAATGACCCAGAAATTCTTGGAAGAATAGTTTTTCAGCTCTTTTCAGCCTCCAGGGCATCTAGCCCTTCCATTGGGTCTTCACTGATTCCTCTGTTGGAAGCTGGAATAACTGGAAAATGAGCCAATGGAAGATTTCAGCAGACAACAAAAACATTAATTACCATCCCTAAGAGAAACAAACCGCTCAGTTAAACAAATGGATAAGCAAAGTTCTTGGCCAGCTAACAAAGCACTGATTTCAGCTGAAACAATGATTGCGTTTAATATCCTTTTCTGGACCAAAGTCTCATCTAGACAAATATACTAGCATTTTTGGTTTCATAAAAATGATTGTAATATTTAAATGACATCTAGCTACTTTGCTTAACCTCAAATTCTTCATGATGCCTTAGGTTAAGAGGCCACCATTAGCAGATTGAGCCTTTCTGTCCTTTCTGAGTCTTGTGAAGAAGGTTTAATTTGCAGCAAAAATGATTGCATATTAAAATATTGATTCCCTAAGAAACCTTCTAACACTCCTTTGGCATTTTGGAATCAACTACATCCAGACTTTACGCGAATTATGTAGTCCTTACATTCTAAAAGAATCTAAAACACAAAAACCTATTTCTATTCCTTTATGCTGAAATATCCAAAAATAGAATATGTTCTTTAATTTCCTGGATCCAGAACAAACATTGTTTAAATTTCAGTGAAGTGAAGCAAGAAACATCTATATGCAAAGATGGCATGAAACATCACGATTTTTAAAAAATGCAACTTTATAACTTTCATGCAATGATTGATGATTATGTTCATTTATTCCAGGTTTTAGCTAGCAGAAGTTTCCTTTCCTCTGAGAATCTTATAATTTTCCTGCAGTAGAAATAAATTTCTATTTTTACTGCAGTGTCTCTGAGTTAGGCTAGATGTGGTCAGCTGTGGGTATTGGAGCAAGCAAGGCATTTGTTGCTCCATTACATGTTAGTGATTTCTGCACTGCAAGTCCCAGAGGTATGAAATGGTTTTACTTTCTCCTAGAAGCAACATATTTGGGCATACCTAGCCCAGTCTGAAGCATAATTTTTAGTTCCTAGTTGCAAATTGATTGTGCACATGTTTTAAGGTAATGCTTTCAATGACATCAAAATAAACTACAGTGCTAACTTCTGATGGAATAATCATCATTAGCCAAATCAAGCCATTACAGGATGAAGACCTCTTCGCTAAGGATTATGGACAGTAATCTACCATGCTGGTTCAATGCAGCTCGACAGAGAGATATTTTTTCAACTTCCCATCTAGGGTTGAGACTAAGTGACTAGCCAAAGTGACCAAGTTGGCTTCTGTATGAAGGGGGAACAAGAGGCAGAGTCTTCCCACTTCTAGTCCTGCATCTTAATTACCATATGCGTTGTCTGTCAGTGGGATAATATATATAAATATATATATTAACTTTGATATGTGCTTGACCATTTTCTCCATGCAACTGATCAATTGATAACAAAAGAATCCAGGATCCCACAAGGGATCGTAATTGCACAATCAGATGTTGCCTAGAGAATGCCTGTCAGTTTGTGAGACAAGCAGAAACAGAGACAGAAACAACTTACACCCCATTAAATTGGTTTTTTATTTGATCCAAAATTCAGCCATTATTAAATATCTGCTTTTATAGTTGGTTTTAACTTTGTGGTATTTATATTGTATCTGTTATGTTTATTTTGTGTTGTTTTTACATGGCTGTACACCGCCCTGGGTCCCTTCGGGGAGAAGGGCGGTATAGAAATATGATGAAATAAATAAAATAAAATAAATAGACCTTATAAATGGCATCTAGCACCTTCAGCATGTTTCAGTTTGGTCTTCAGCACCCATTCTCCTACCACTAAAAATGACAGTAGGTAATACCCTGGACAGGGTATTGAGATACTTGGAAGTGACTATGGAACATTTTTCACAAGAATATGACCCAATAGTGTTTCAGGAGTTCTTAAGCATCATTTCTCACTCCATTGCTGTTCTCTTGGTCCTAAGGAGCCAGTTGTGGTTACATGCCTTTCTAGTAATGTGACTAACATACATTTTTTTTAAAAAAATGGCACTAAATTCCTAGAACTTCTCCAACTGTAACTTAGGAACTAATTTCCATTTATTCAAGCAATGCTAGTTAATGTTGAAACAATTCTCTAATTTCTGTAATCCAAGCTCTCTGTCTTACCATGTTTTGTCTCCCTAAAACGTTTGAGCTAGTTAGCTAATATAGTTTTCAAGATGCTTTTCTGTCAAGTTTATTGTTTTAAAATTACAGAACAGAATATTTTGTTCGTGTATATACAAGGTCAATTCAACCATTATGAGTTAATTTTTGATTATTTGGTTTCTTTTTGATTGAAACCAAATTAGACTAAACATGGAAAAGCTCAATTTCTTCTTTTTATGTGGTTGTTCTGAAAAATGAAGGTTGCGTGTAACTTATTGATTCAGAGGAAATCCAGAATGCCCTGGATTTTAATGGAGATCCATTTGTTTTTCTCCTTAGCTTTTTCCTTCTGAAAAGAACCTTTGTTCAAAAGGTATGAGAAAGAGGAGCTATTAAGCTCTCTTCCTTCATGTCTTATTAAACAAAGAAAAAGCAGCTCTCTTCTTACCTATGCATATGGAAGAGAGTAAATACAATTAGTTGACAAATAATTAAGATATGCATACAGTAAATGGAATTTAACAAATTGGAATTGGAACAGACAAATCAATTTTGGTTTTCTGAAAGATTGTTCAGATGAAATGTCCAATTAGCCAACAATTTCAAGATGGCTTAGATGGACAATTTCATGTTATTCATAAAATAAAATATCAGAGACAACATCTGCTTCATAGTAGTTATACATTTAATAGTATTTATGACCATTTTTCAGTATAATCTAATTGAGGCATTTTGGTTGCATTTGTCCCTTATGTATCCACAACCAACACTTATTCATAGCCAACATTCCACACTGAAATTGTGTCACCTACAGACATTAGGAAAAAGAAAACAAGTTGTGAAACAATGTCCAAACAATTGATCTTGAATGGAGGTTGAGTTCTGATAATCTGGATCAGGTAGCACAATTGAAAAGTGCACAATTACTGCACAAAAGACCCAATCCTGAAAGAACTCTCTATATGTTAGTTTATAGTTTTATAGCTTCGCTCCTGATTCTTCTATTTTTTTCTATTTTATGCATTCATAAAGGGTTAAATAAAAAAATCACATTGCTGAACATCTAGTAACATTCTAAGAGCAGAGAAAACTCTTTCACAGTGATCACAGCTATCTCTCTAGACAAAAAAACAAAGACAAAGAGGAATGCAGCATTCCTATGGAATGCAGGATTGCAGAGACAGAGACAAAGGAAGAGACACATGGACACAGAAAAACAAAGACACAGAAAATTGTTTATTCAAGAAATCAACTACTAAACATTAAGCTTAATTCAGCATGTACATTCCAACCTATCTTTGAAGTCGAAGTAGTAAAGGAAATTCTACTAAAAATGCAGCTCCTTCAGAAAAAAACTACACCTATCTCAGAACAAAGGAGTCACAGCAAGAAGCAGAAAAGAGGTAAGAGAGGGGGGATTTTATACAGGTGAGAGAAGGAACTATGGAAAAACCGCTCTTCCTTCTATCTTTTTGATTAATTTACATTCTATAGCTAATAAGATGGATGAAATCCTTATTCTAAATAAGTACAATAAGGACTTCAGTAATTCGAGAGTAATCTGCATAAATGAAACATGACTTAATGAGTCAATTGAAGGCAGAAGTCTGCATATTACAGGTTTCAACATGCAAAGAGTAGACAGAGATACAGAATTTTCTGGTAAAAAAGGGAAGAGGCTTTGTCTTGTATATTAACAACAGATGGTATAGAGATGTAAATATAATAATGAAATCTTGTGATACGTACTTAAAAATATTAGTAAAAAAACTGCAAGCTGTTTTATTCACCATGAGAATTTGCATCTTTTGCATTAGCTGCAATTTGCATACCAGCTCAAACCTGCATAAACAATGCATTGCATAATTTAACTGAAAAGATTTTGTGGGTTGAAGAGAAAAACTCAGACTCATTCCTAATATGGTTAGGTGATTTTAACAATGCCAATTTTAGACAAGAGCTTCCAAAATTCTTCCAACATATTTGCTGCCTTACTAGGAAAAAACATTCTAGACCACTGCTATACAAACAGTGCTTTATAAACATGATGCTATACAAATGTGCTATACAAATGTGCTTTATAACATGATGACATGATGAATGTGCTTTTCATTATGAATGCATTTTATGGTTATGATGATGGTTTTGAGACCATGTACACCAGAGACAATTTTTTTCTGTGTCCAGACACATCTGGTATTTTTCTAATTCTAATTCTAATTCTAATTCTAATTCTAATTCTAATTCTAATTCTAATTCTAATTCTAATTCTAATTCT
>JANHFO010003060.1:96784-110368 GCA_032468095.1 Pareas carinatus | reverse complement strand
CTGGTCTGTAGTCATTTAGCTCTTTGATGGTGGATTTCTTTGGCACTGGGATGATAGTAGATTGTTTGAAGCAAGAATGAACATAACACATCTCTAGAGATTTATTAAAGATGTAGGTGAAGACTGGGGCTAGTTGATCAGCACAGGCAGGAATTACTTTGTCTGGTCCTGGTACTTTTCCAGGCTTTTGTCTGTGAAATAGGTCTTGCACAACCTTTTCTGTGATCACCAGAAGAGGTTCACTCAAAGAGATGGAGCTTGTAGTAGGAGGCTTGGTTGCTGTTGGTGTCGCCTGGGTGAAGGTGGTGGTGATAGTTTATATTTGATTTCTTTCAAACCTACAGTAAAACATGTTTGGGTCAACTGCTAATTTTTGGTTTCCTTCAGCATGTGATGGAGGTTTACTGTAACCAGTGATAATTTTTAGAGTTTTCCACATATTTGCTGGTTTATTCTTTGAGAGTTGATTACTCAGCTTTTCAAAGTGAAAACTACTTTTCAAAGTAGTTTCTTTTTGCTGCTCTGATCTCTCTTGTTAATGCATTTCTGGTTTGATTATACATAGTTCTATTTCCTTTTCTGTAGGCTTCTTTGGCATGATGTAGTTGTAGAGTTGTAGAGTTCATTCTAATGTGTATATTCTAACGTTTTTTGTTGGTACACATAGGTCTTCACAGAAACTGACATATGATGTAACAGACTCTGTAAATTAATCTAAGTCTGCAGAGTTATCCTAAAAAAACTTTCCAGTCTGTGCAGTCAAAGCAAGCTTGTAGCTTTATAATTAAGGCAGTATATCAAGTAAAGTAAGGTAAGGTAGGGTAAGGTTAAAGTCTAGTCTAGTCTAGTCTTATCTAGTCTAGTGTAGTCTAAAGTAAAAAGTAAAGTATAGGAAATCTTCAGTAAATGTTTTATTTTTATTCAGAACATTAAAATATGAACTCCAAAAAAGAAAAACAAAAATAAAACCAAAGCAAAATTAGGCAAGAAAATAAAGAAAATAAATGTGTATAAAAAGAAAAAACAAACATACAATAGATGAATACTGATAAATATATTTCAAGAATAATAATTCTCCCCTTGCAAAATTGGCATATAGTTTATGATTCAATTCATTTACCCAAACAATTAGATCTGATATCTAGAATATATACTTTTCTGGATTTTTCTTAGAAAAGTCCAGGACACCAATCATCAGTTCTGTCAAATTTGCATTTTAGATATAGTCCAAGAGTCTTCTGTAATTGAGCTTTTATAGACAGATGCAAACAATTCCTCTCAAGGACAATGGAAGCATGATAACAAAATAACTTCAGGGACTATTTTGATATTTCTTCCCATAGTAAAAATAAGTGGGGAAAAAGGGAAATTTCCATTTTTTTTAATAATTAAAAAAAAGCAAAATCCCTGTAGTAAAAATCCAGTGCAAATGTAAATCACATCAGATCACTTTTACTCCTCAGGAAATCAACATCAACCTCCATATGGAGAAAGTAAAAGCAATTTACAACAACATGATAAAGTAGTTTAAAAAAATCCCATAAAAGATTCAGTTTAAAATTCAGGAAGAGATTAAAGTAAATCAGCATTCAACCAGTCAATTAACATTTAAAAAATAAAAATCAAAGTAAAAAGGAAATGTCAAAGCAAACAGTCAAAAGGAAAAGATGGAGACCCAACCCTCCAGTCATTCCTACCAAAAATTGCAACCATCAAGATTCCTCTTCTTTGATAAGTTCATCTGAGAATTGTCTTGGGTCGTTTCTAGTTGCTCCTTTTTGAATCTGGGGAGCATGCTGCCAAATAGCCAGCTTTGGCAGTGAAAACAGCTGTTTGTCAGCAGAAGAAAAAAAGGGCCCTGCTGCTCAGCATGCCATCTTTGGAGGACTCCAACATATGAGAAATCTTGATGGATACAAGTCATTTAATCCTTACTTCCCAGTCTTCTGCTTACTTAAAGTAGTCTCTCCCATTCCTCATATTTCCCCCCATTTTGCCATAAGAGAAATAAGTGAGAGATTTTTTGAGTTGTCAAATTTCAGGCAAAGATAGGATTCAACAACTCCCAAATGGCTAACTCAAAATGTGTTCTTATTTGAAACAAAGACCACAATGGTGGCTTCCTTTCTCTCTCCTCTACATAGGAGGACAGGCGATAGTGCTTTAAATTAATTGTATATCTACTAGCTGCCCCACCTATAAATGACCTTCTTTGACCACCAGCACCAACTTTCAAAAGTGGCTGCCTCTCTCTGTCTGGGATCATTCATTCCTGGGATAATATTTCTGTAAGTGATTTTCTTTGAAAAAGAAAAAGAACACCTCATTTCAGTGAAAAATATATTCATGATCTTTTAGTGCTTAAAAAACCAGCATCATGTCCAAATTCCAACAGCCAGTCCTGATTGGCAACTGAGTGAGAGGTTTGTTATGATCTTCTCTAGCGAGAATCAGGCTATAGAGAAGATTAACCTGAGTGCTAGAAATATGTAAGCAAGAAAAGACATCAAGGGAAAGGTCTGGATACAGATAAGGATAGGAAGATACATCTGGAACCAAAGGTTGCTGTCCCAAATTTATTAATCTGAGACAAAAGCCTTGGCAGTACACACCCTATCCCCTTGTCCATTACACTGGGGAATTCACAGATCATTCTATCTATTCCGTGCCCCATGTATTTTATTACATGGTAACATTTCTTATAAGGAGGAGCAAGCTTAAAGTTTTTGATCTTGCCAAAGATAGGATGTTTTCTTCCTTTCATACTAGCTTCTCAACCAAGTAAGTCAGTTCAGGATTTGTTAGCTTATGATCACTTTCTGGGTAAATAGAAAGAGATTGCATAGCAGGTCACACATACTTAGCAAAGGTAATTGATTGGGGTAGGGAGGTTTGAGTTGTTCAGGGAGCTTGAACAGAGAGCTACCCACTTTCCTGAACTGTATTCAAAGTGAAGCATGTACTGTATTAATCCAGCCAATATGTTCTGAGCCTTGCTTCACCCACTCAGTTTCTAGTATTGGTATCAGTGTTGGATTCAGTGACTCTGGGGAAACTGGGAAAGAAAGTGATAGAGGCTGACAAGCTACAGAGTCACAGAGATTAAAGGAACCAATTTTACCAGCAAACATTACAAATACCCAACTTGCTTAAGTGAAGCCAATTATTGTATTATTGCCTCCTTTGCACTATGCACAGTAGGGATGTCACTGGATAATGGTTTGCATGTAGAGTTAATCACTTTGATGCATTTCTGACTGATCCCAGCAAATTATGTTTTGGTTCCACTATATTAAACACAAGAGCAGAGGATTATCATTAATAAATCTAAGGCACAGCATGCATAAATCTTGAATAAATCAAATATCAATTACATAGGCAGTATCTGTTGACATCTGCTTTCATCAAATAATATATTTGAAATAGGTTTTATTCTACTTTACTAGAGTTCAAGGAACACATGCATAGACCAAGAGCTCCTAAGAGTTGGGTTTATCTAGGCATGCTGTTGCATGCAGACCCTTTTTATTGCCGTTTATTTTTATATATAAATAGGACATTGGTTTCACATGGTAGCTCGTCTGACACAAAGGGAAGATTTATATTGTATGGGGGAAAGCTCTGGTGTGCCATTTCTGCATGGAGGTGAATGAACCAGTTATTGCTAAATCCCATTTTAAAGTGATTTATGACTCTAGTGGCTTCTTGGGCTCCTGTGTCTTGTCAAATGCTTTTCTCCCATGGGGTGGAGCTGCCTTGGGATTGAGGGATGGTTGTGAAAGCAGGTGAAGAGGACAGAGGTTGATCAATGGTTGATTTGAAGGGAATTGTGGAGAGCAGGGATTAAAAATTGGGCAGAGCCCATGAAGTGAAAAGCGCTCAGAAGCCTGTGGGCAGGGTGAGTGTACACCTTTGCATGCAGGGCCTCGTCTCCCACAAACAGGCTGGGCGTTTCACAGTCTCTTCTGCTTGCAAGAACAAGTCCTTAGGGAGTCTTATGGAGCAGGAAGCAGTTCCCTCCTCATCCATGTATTTTTCTCATTTCTTTGGAATGTCAGTATGTTGGCCAGTCAAAGCCCAAATAGCTCTGAGTTTCTATAAAAAAATGAATCCTGTCTTTGGGGGGGGGGGCTTGGTCTTCTTTCTATTTTTAAAAAATTATTTACAATAAAAACATAATAATTATTTCAACACAAACACAAATGGACTCAGTCCTAAAGTACGGAGATCAGATCATGGCCCCTCACTAGCCAGGATACTTAGGCACCATCTTCCAACTAATGATACCATGTTTGTGGCTATAGGAAGGCCAGGTTGTTTTGGTAAGCTGTCTAGTAATTTTATAAGGGAAAAAAAATCGTTTTAGAAAAAAAAAACCCCAAATGAAACTTCCATATTAAACAAAAATGCAATTAAAAGTTTAATTTTTAAAAAGTGCAGTAAATCAAGGGACTCATTAAAACAGGAATATAACTTAAAATAGAGGCCGTCATCAGTCGTCTCCCTAGAGAGAGTTCCTTAATCACAATGTTACAGTGTCACTTCCTAAAGGTAACATCATCCTATATGCTCCTCATGAACTCCATTTCTGAAAATGGGGCCTTTCATAGCTAAAGTGATAGCACCCACTCAAAATGGAAAGGGAGCTGCAAGCTTCCCCCAGGAGACATTGATATGGCAAAAGTATTGCATATCCCTGGTCAGGATCCTTCCCCCATTCACATTGGTCAATAATATTTTCACATTCTCCTGTAACCCTACTGCACATAATATCAACTGCTTGAGCTAATGTTCTGCCCTGTCCTGCAGCCTGAAACTGTGGGGTTGATTTGTGGAAACTTGCAGCAGAATTTGCTCTAGAGAAAGAAGTGTAGTTTAGAGGAAGAATTTTCTTCTAGTACTATTCTTCTTCTGAGGTGTGTGTGTGTGAGTGTATGTGTGTATATGCATTTATTTATATCAACAGCTGCTACATCCATAGGACTGAAACCAGATTCCATGCATACTTAATGGTATGTGGTTGGCTTTCCATTGTTACACCTGTGCAAACATGGGTGTAGATAAGTGAAAGGTTGAATTGATTTAACTTTCCCATAAATTTAGGAGTGGTTTTTGATTCCTAAATAAATTGAATCTAGAGTACAGTGTGACCTATTAAAGCCAATGAAATGTTTTTCCATTGATTCTAGGGGAAGGAACATGAATTACACTCTATTTAACATCTATCAAATAAATGCATTAATAAAGAAATGTTTCCTGCACACAATAATAAAGGACAGATAAAAATCACTTGTGGGGTATTTGGAATAATTTTGTGAATCCCGATGCTTCATTTGTGACAAAACTAAGTGAGTTGAATGATTGAAATTGAATTGAGAGGAAATATCTTGCCTGAGGTTTGACTTACCATTTTGATATTTTTTTTTACAATCATGTTGAATTATCCCATTTTAAGAATTCCCCAGTCCTGAAGAGTGTCAAGGAAACATCATCTTAAACAGTAGTGTAAAAAGATAAACCAATTGGCACACTCCAGGTCCTTATGAATGGGTTCTAGTAAGCACCACATAATATGTATGGGCTGATTTGTGCATCTCAAACCTGCATAGGTATACATAGTTAATGTCAGAAGGAACAGATGGTGAATAAATCTTTCTCTATCTCCCTAGAGAGAATTTGTTTTTTTTCTCCCTCTTCCATTTATTTAAAGATTGTCAAGGTGTCCAGCATAACAGCATAGTCATAAATGTCATATACTATGTAACATAAGTAATAAAACAGCATCAATATGGAATAGCTCAAACAGAAGCTGACAATATTAACAGTTGAGATGTTCAGAAAAACAAGTATGCTCTTGATCTGACCTAACAAATATTGTAGTTTTGGCACCTGTTAAACTTCTGTTGGGAGGGATTTTTGTACTGTATTTTCCTTTTTTTTTAGTTAGGAATTTGAACTGGCAGACATTGTTGGGTTTGTTGCCATGTCCTTATTGTAGTTTATGGAAAGAAAAACTTCCCCCACTTTTTGTTATGGTCTACTCCTTATATATTTTCATTATGGTGTCTTTTTCACCATAAGATGGATGTCCATGCTGAAGTAGATATCAGAAGGCATACAAAACTATACGTACAATACTAAGAGAAAATCTCCCCCTCGAGCTTTGTAGATTAGTGAATCTAGCATACATAATTAGAGGAGGAGAATGCCTCCATTAAACAAAACTGTGGACACAATATATATTAGGAAAAATGTACATATAAAAATTGAGGTTTTGTGCATAGTTTATGGGAGAAATAATTGATATGAAATAAGAAGAAATGAAGACAGAAAAACAAACCAGAGATTCAAACATCAGCTTCATCAGTTTCTAATCCTAATAAATATTTCATTTTCCTAAAGGTTTAATTGTAGCTTCTGAGAAATGTATGAATCAGCCTGAAGTATACCTGGATTTAGGATTCTATTATTAAATAGAATGTATGCCTAAAAATAAAAAGCAAGCAAAACTTATTTACTGGGCAATACAGGCATAATAATGACATCACTGGAAGCCAATCAGAAAATGTGCATTCTTTCCAGCTTTCTATAGCTATTGATGTCATCATTTTCTGAAAACTATTTGATACCAGAGCTGTGTTCTCCCAGATGTGGTTTCACTCATGACCCTACATGGTTCTTGTAGAAACAACTTACTCAGATCTACTTGTTTCAGAATGTAAATCATAAAAGAAATCCAAAAAAGCAAAAAGGAAAAGGAAAATCAAAGCTTACTCTTGCTATCCCTGTTACTGAAGTTCTTAGTGCTCGTAACAGAATATCAAGTTTTAATGCTTGAAATCTCAAAAGGTAGACTTTTTTCCTCCTCAAGAAGATTAGGGATGTGAAATTTTACTTTACTGTATTGACTTAAAACTAACTCCTTAAAAACAAGTGGATTTATTCTTGAAAAAGTAGTGTTTCTCTTCAGCTCCCATGTGCACAGCTCTGGAGAGAAAGAGTGTTCCGGGATTGCTAGCAGAAAGATGATCATGATATTGCACAGGTTACATCACATTCCTGGATTGGGGGCTCTACCCGCTCTATTGCTTAGACATTGAGTAGGATGCTAGAAATTGAAATATCTTCTTCCTTGCATTTGGCTGTTTTCTTCAGCTTGTTCATCGCTTTTAATTAACTGATGAGATGTGATTGACCAGTTGTTCTGCTTTTTTAAGCTCTTTGTACATCAGTAATGATAAGCAGTACAGGGCCAGATCAGCAAATATTTTTAAGAGCAATGGCAGAAGGTTTCTAAGAGATGCAGGTGCCATTGCCAACACTTTCTTCTTTAGCTAATGGGATCCCACCTTCTAATTACTGTAGATTTCAGGAAGAAAGCCTGCATTTTCCCATCTTGCTATCTTTCACTGAGAGAAAGGACAATCGTTTTGTTCTGCAAATCATATTTGAAAACTACAGCTTTAAAAGAGTGTATCATATTTTGCCAACAATTCTATCCTTAGCCAATTTTACATTCTACATACTGAAAATAGTAGGCTCACATATTTTGATCCCTGTTCTTGATGAACTTACTTGAGGCCAAACACTATTGAATAATGGAGCTTATTTCTGAACTAACATGTCCAATTTGCTGCCTTATAAAATATGGAATGGAGGGATTCACTCTATTTTCTTCAGCACCTAGAAGATGAAGAGGCATTAATGTGAATAGTATTGATTTGAATCAATTGATCATTGGAGGGGCATAGAAGATGGAATCATCAGTATTGTAAAAGCCTTATTATATTGAGAGAATCCTCTGGTGATAAGAGGTAGCATCAATTGTATTTTTAATGCAACTTTCACAGACTCCCAGGTTTGATAAAATAGTATGATGAAGCAACAAAACTGCAGCCTTTCTTTCCATTTTAACATTTCACTGCTTTGGCTTTCAAATGGCCCAGGAATTATCCAGTCTGAGAAAATGGGATAACTAGATTAACCAAGAAGTCATGTCATGCCATAGCTTCTCCTTGGATTTGAGCCATAAAGGAAATGGGCTTCATCAAGGCTTTGCATTTCACTGTATTAAAGATGTAACACATGCAGTTTTAACCTCATGGGAGTTTACTCTGAAGTATGTTCAGGATTCTACTAATGTTTAAGATATTTGTGCCTTTGAGTCAGTGTTGCCTCCTGGCAAATGCCTAGATTAGTCCCTGCAATTTTCTTGACAAGAAGTGGCTTGCCCTTGTTTTCTTCTTTTTCTTGGACTGAGAGAGTAACTAACACAAGGTCACCCAGCTGGCCTTGTGCCTAAGGTGGGATTAAAACTCAGTCTCCCAATTACCAGCTAGTCTTACCCCTTTACAGTGTGGATAAAGTGGTTTTTTAAAAACATGCATCCAGTACAAATACTCAGAAGCAACTCCTACCAAACTGAAGGGAATTTGCTAATGTGTAAATCTTTTCAGGATCTGAATATTCCATTTGCTAGTATCTGTTTCTGGTACCTGCCTTTTTCAAATACATATCTTTTCTAAGATGCTTTATTTTGTAAATTGGGATTAATCTTCTGAGCCATAAACATTGTTGCTTAGGTTGAGTGGTCTATAAAACTGATAGATAAATAAATAAAAGAAATAGAGGGAAATGATAGGAAATTTTCATAACATATCTGCATAGAAACTATAAAAACATCAGAGACATTTCTTGCAATTGTGGATGAGGATTGGGTATGGATGGTATGCTTTGGCTTTTGGTCCAGCGTTTGATATTATTTCTCTATATGACTTTTGAAAGAAGAGAAGAGGGATGCTGTACTTTGGAAACCATCTGACAGAACAATGTTATGATGGTTCACTGAGAAATAAACTCCCTCAAGTCACCTGTCTGTCCTAACCGTAGTCTTGTAAGGAAGAAAAAGCATGTGAGGTTAGAAATGGGTTAAAAAATATTTTTCAGTTCATTTCCAAATACCGTCTTTATTCATATGAAATTAATATAAAATATCAGCTTTTCTCTCTCTCTCTCTCTCTCTCTCTCTTCCCCCCATCCCTCCCTGTTTGTGTGTGTGTATTTGCTTTTATGTGTGGGTGGCATATGATTTGAAATTTCATCACATTGTCGAAGACATTTCAAAATGCTTCTTGCACTTTATTTATTTGTTTGTCATATTTATAGGCTGCCCACTCAGAGCAACTTGGATGGCATATAGATTAAAAACATTAAAAAATCAAATAACAATCAAAGTTATAAAGGGGGGAGGAAAGTTAGTTGAACAAGGAAGCAGCAACACCACCACCACAAAGGCATCATATGAGAAGACCACACCATTTCTTAACCTGACACCTGTGGGGAAAGCTATGTCTTGAATATTTATCTAAAAGAGAATAAGACTGGAACTATTCAGATTTCCCAAAAATGCTGTTCTAGAGGGCAGGTTATGTGAAAGAGAACACACTTCTCCTGAGTCCCATCAGATGACATTGCTTGAAATACAGTAAGGTCACTGTTCGAATTGTATAGGAATAATAAATACCACAGGAAGATGATGGCCCATCATATTTATTGCAATTGATATCCTGAAAGTAGGAAAGTATAATTGCTATATTTGAAAGTAAATGAAATTAACATAATAATGATTGTGGTGATGATGAGACAATAACTGTATTGTTGTTGTCTAATTCAACTGAAGATGTTTAATTTTCTACTTCAAAATTTGGGAAGGAAGAAAGGTATTTTCTGCAAACAGGGTTAGGTAGTCTTTTCACCCTGTTAGCTGTATCTAAATGAGAGAGAGAGAGAGAGAGAGAGAGAGAGAGAGAGAATTTCAAAACCAATATGGTGTAAGAGTTAAAGTATTCAATTGAGACTTAGGCCAGTTTAAGTCCTCATTCACTCTGTGTAATTTAGTACTTGCTGCTGTATTGAATGTAATTGAGCAATATGGGTTGAAAACAATTTAAGCAATTTTTCCCTCCTCACAGAAAATCTTAAAAATGAACTACTTTGTGATAATAACCAGCAGCCAAGCAGAGACCGAACTGTCCATGGAAAGGATTGGACAGATACCCAGCATTTTCCTTTGCCTGGTTGAATTAGAAGAAGATATGAAAATACAATAAACAATATTAATATCTTTAAAGCAGGTTTACTGATTTGTTAATATGTCTATCGAAATTGTTAAAGATTTTCTGCAGTAAATAAGCAGCTAAAATTTAGTTCCCACCCAGATTGAGAGATTCTGATGGTCACAAAGTTTTGAAAATGAGATTTCCCACACTAAATGAAATCGAGGGCGTGGGATATAAGAGGAGCTGGTAATTCAGCCGACAGCAAGTGAAGCCATTCTTATGATGGCTCATATATTTTGATGGTGTGACAGCAAAGAGCCCTGTAGGAAAAAAATATTCCATCCACTTTAAACATTTGTTAGCCTGAGATGAGGAAGAGGATTCCAGAGGCAGGGAGAAATTTATTTGTATCATTGCAGAATGCAGACTGTATTGACTAGTTTCCAATCATCAGCCACTGCAGGAAAATAACCTGCCATTTCTCTCTTGCTTTCTTATCATAGGTGATGCACCCATTGAAAGAATACTGCACAATGGAGAACTGCAAACTTGAAGGGCCAAAAGAAAGTGATGCTGAATTACTGACTGACTAATCTATGGCTGGGAACATCATTCATGCTCCAGAGACAGATAGGTCTGTAGTGCCAGCTCTCTTATTAAATTAAGTGCAGCCTTTTGCCAACATCACAACCTACTTTTGGTGCTAGGAAAATATGGTTCAGTAGCTATGGTGGTTTAAACCATGAGCTGTGCTCCAGACCATCCTCCCCTGTTGAACTTCCTATGCACCAGGAAAGTGCATAGAAATAGACCTAGGCATAGACATCCTTCAGAATCCCTTCCCTGCCCCCAATAACAACCTGAGCTAAGGGAGAATGATAACTGAAAGTTATTGAATGCCATGCACACTTTATTTATGTACGGCTAGTTAACATGGACTAATAGCAGTGTACAATAAGATAATCATAACAAAAGAATTGAATAATCTCACATTTAAAAGCATGACAATCTTTCATAAGTTGATACACTCAAAAATCATAGTAATAAGTGGTACATAGATGACAGAACTGAAATGATGTTCTGAATGAACATTTTCTAAGGCTTTTCTAAAGGACAGAAGACATGATGGTATCTGGATTTCTAGTGGGAAGCTGCTTCACAAGGTAGGCAGCACTAATAAGAAACAAACTGTTTTTGCTCTCCTCTGGATCTGGTATGGGGGAAGAGACTTCAGCAGCCCAAACTGAGATACCCATGCTGGGCAGGTGGGATCTACTTCAAGGAGATTGTCTTGTAGGTTCCAATGTCCCAAGTCATACAAGACCTAAAAAACAAAATGAATATTTTTAATTGGATTCATGAGCCTATCATGTCTTCTTTGACATGGCACTTGCTCTTTGGAATGGCACCGCTTCAGGGGAACCTGTTGCCCAGATCCTAATATCCTTTTAATGATCCATGAAGACCTGGCTTTTTCCCATCCAGATCTTGGGAGGAGGAAATACTTTTTGGATTCATTTTAATTATTAGGTCTGACTTGAATAATGAAATAAAAGCTAATGCAGAGAATTGTGTACTGGTTGGGGGGTAATAAGAGTCCGGAGATGCAATCAGATTAACTTCTTTATTAACTACAACATGGGGCTTTTTGGCCGAAGATGCAGCTTCGTGCCAGGTGCCCACTTAAGAACCTTCCGTATTTTCCCACGCTAAGTGTGTGCTCAATCGGTGCCTCGGGTTCTCCTGCGCTGCCCGCGCATTGGCTTGGCGGTTTCCCGAATCAGATGGCTGGAATCTCCTGTGCTGATCGTGATGGTATACAATATCCCTTTCTCCTGGGGGGGTTTCCTGGTCCCACCTAGCATGCTACGAAGTCCCAGTAATTTGCGTTGAGTGGTTTCCTCACTCGCTGTGACCAGCGTGGTCCGGGTGGTGACTCCCACCTGCTCAGCGATGATCCAGGTTGTGGTGCATCCATTGTGCTTCTGTTGGTGCCTTGTGGTGCCCCAGATGGTGCTGGCTGATCATCTACATCATCAGCTTGTGGTCACAGTACAGCGGCTGGTCGTTCTCCTCCTCTGGCTGCTTCATCATTAGGTGAATCATCGGTCCATTCAACTTTGGAGCATGCCTCTCCTGAGTCCAACCCTGGCTCAGGGAATGCTGTGACCGACCCTCCCAATACTAATGGTTGCACGAGTATGGCGTCGCCTTGTGGCCCTGCTCCCCAGCCATGACACATCTGGTCCATGTGTCCCCAGATAAGCCTCCCGTCTTCTAGGCCGACCTGGTATAGGATGGTCCTTTGCATGCAGACAACTACTGCTGGGACCAAGGGTGTCCCATCCCCGTAATTGCGAACCCACACCCAATCTCTGGACCTGAACATCCATGGTGCTCTGCATGGGGCCTTACCACCCTGGGAGCATGGTCTGGGTGCAGCCTGTCCAGATTTGTTGTGAGCCTCCTCCCTCACCACAGTTTGGTGGGGCTCTGCCCTGTAGCCACACAGGGAGTCGTATGCTGGCTTAACAAAAACTCCGCCACTTTGCAGTGTCAGTCCTCCCTCCACCAGTTTTTTTTAATGCATCCTTCATTGTGCAGACCATTCTTTCTGTCTTGGCATGGTGGTGATGTGTTGGATAAGGTTCTCCCCAAGAAGTGCCTGAAACTTGTCTGATGTGAATTCGGGACTGTTGTCAGACACTACCATGTCCAATAACATGTGCGTGACAAGAGCACCCTTAGCTCTGGGATTGTCCTTGCTGCCATCATATTTGGAACTGATGTCACTTCCATCCACTTAGAGTAGCTGTCGACTGCAATGAGAAACTGCTGGCCTGTGTAGCTAACATGTATGTGGGACCAGGATGTGTGTGTGTTGTACCACTGCTGTGTGAGGGCCTGTGGCATTTTGGGCCAGTATGCCTGGCACATGGCACAGCCCTGTACTAATACTTCAATGACCTTATCTATGACTGGCCACCAGACATAGCTCTGGATGAGAGCCTTCAACGAACAATATCTGGGTGGTCATCATGGAGCACTTCCAGTACCTGCTGGATGACTATGAGGCTTTCTCAAAGTAAACACCCCTTGTGGGCCGACAGTTCGTCTTTCCAGATGGTGAAGCCTGGGAACTCTGGGCCCCAGTCCTTGCCCAGGTGGTTGGCGGCCATTTTTCTGGTCGTGTCCCTGGCGTGTAGGGGCGTGTTTGAAATTCCATGTATCACCATTATTTGAGTGGCAGGGCCCGGGTCTGATTCTAACCATGATAGTGACAGCTGACTTAGCCCGTCTGTGTGTCCCATTTCTTTCCCTGGGCAGTGTACCAGCATGAAGCTGTATGCCGATAGAAAAATCGACCGTAACATGCGTGGGGATATAATCTGGGATGCCTATTTTGGATGAACAGTTTCAGCAACAGGTTGTGGTTGGTGTATACCACGAATGACTGCCCATATAGGTAGTCAGGGAATTTTTTAATTCCCGTGACAATGGCCACCATTTTCTTATCTATCTGAAC
>JANHFO010003060.1:47990-64668 GCA_032468095.1 Pareas carinatus | reverse complement strand
TGGCTGGCATTAAGAGGTTCCACGAATACCTTTTTGGCAGACATTTCACATTGATAACGGACCACAAACCGTTACTGAGGATCCTGGCAGGCGTCAGACCCACTCCCATAGCGCTGTCACCCCGCATGACCAGGTGGACTGTCACTCTGGCAGCCTATAATTACACTTTGATCCATCGCCCAGGAACCAAACTAGCCGACGCAGATGCACTGAGCCGGTGCCTTCTACCTGAACAGCAGGGTGATGGGGACACTGAGGAGTCCGTCCTATTAATAGACTGTGCCCAACACGACCTGATCACCTCCCAATAGGTTGCACACACACCACCCGAGACCCAGTCGTTAGGAGAGTCCTTAACTGGACATTGAGGGGTTGGTCAGAGGGTACCAGTGAAAGGGACTTCATGCCATTCACAAGGGTCAAAGAGGAACTAGCAGTTCACCAGGGGTACCTACTGAGAGGGGACAGGATAGTCATCCCCAAGAGCCTGAGGAAAGGGGTCCTTGAAACACTGCACAAGGGCCACCCCGGGATGGTGAGGATGAAGGCCCTAGCTAGGAGTTATGTGCAGTGGGTTGGCATATGCCAGCTGTGCCAGCAGTCTCGCCCCTCTCCCCCTAGGGCAGCCCCCACCAGTTGGGAAAGCCTACCAGGGAGATCCTGGTCCAGGGTCCACATTGACCTAGCGGGCCCATTCTTAGGCCACACGTTCCTGGTAGTGGTGGATGCCTACTCTAAGTGGCTAGAAATAGCCACCATAGGCTCCACAACATGCCAAGCCATCATTAAGACACTAAGAGGCCTGTTTGCAACCCACGGGTTGCCAGATGTCTTAGTGTCAGACAACGGGCCCCAATTCGTTGGGACGGAATTCGAGGACTATCTCGCCAGCCAGGGGATCCGACACGCCCTGTCAGCCCCTGGGATGGCAAGCACAAACGGTCAGGCCGAACGGATGGTTCGGACGACAAAGGAGACCTTGGCCCGAATACAGAGGGGTGACTGGCAAGCGAGGATCGACGAATTCCTCGCTTGGCAGCACATCACCCCCTGCTGAGCCACTGGAAAAAGCCCAGCAGAGCTCCTAATGGGGCGTAAGCTTAGGTCAGTCTTGGATAGACTGAACCTGTGCTATGCCCCCACAGTTGCACAACCCCGCACCCCAACATGCCGCACATTTAACCCGGGTGACCCAGTATTCGCTCTTAACTTGGCCAATGGCCCCCGATGGAGGGAAGGGGAAATAGTCAGGGCAAACGGCCCCAAATCTTACTTAGTGACATTGGGGGACGGGAGGGAATGGAGGCGGCACATTGACCAGCTCTGGTGGCAACCAACGCGACAGGGCCTACGAGGGGATTTACCACCGCCACCGCCCGAACCTAACGCTAGGGACTCCCCCTCCGTAGGTGCCGACAGTGAGGACGACACCGGGTACTTACCAGAAGCTGAGGAACCCGAACCCCGAGTCGAAGGATCAGCACCGGCGCGGGAAAAGGCCGCGCCCAGGGGCCTCCCATTGCCTCAGAGGAAGACACAGGAGCCTCCTCAGAGCGCGCCTACCTCCGCTGCCGACGCCCCGCCGACTGAAGTGCGCAGGTCTGGGCGGGCCTTAAAAACCCCCGCTTATTTGCATGATTATATATGCAAATAGGCGGGCAAACAGCCTGCTGGGAGGGAAGGGGTGTTAGATCCATATAAGGATCTGGGAGGGGATTCCCTGGGCGGGAAATTCCCGACCCGTGATTGGTTACACTGTGTTTTCAAATACACTATAAATAGCCCTGCGAGGCCAGTTTAGTTCTGTTACTGTTTGGATCACCATTGTTAATAAAGCTACTAGAAAGAGTCTCCCTGCCTCGTTCTTCGAACCTGATCAACAGCTACTTCAGTTTGCACAGAGAAAACTCCAAGAGGATGGTATTTCAGGTGGCAACAGAGAAGGCATGGCTCTGAGATTCTATAGGTTGGCATTGAATGATTACTTCTTTGCTCTCATAGGATAGGTAGACGCAATTGTAGAAATGCAACTTTAAAAAAACCATCAAGGGCATTACAGGGGATATGAAGCAGCATGGTTTGCACTCAGAAAACCATGTGCAGCTATAAGTGTAAGATGTTAGAGGTGTGTAACAAGGTGCTTGTTGAGTCACATTCTGGACTATCTTTAGCCTCCAAGCATTATCATAGGTAGGCCCATCTAGAACCGTTAGAGAATACTTCACATAACAGTAAAGTATGTTTATAGATCAGCTCTTTGTACATGATCCTTGACTTGACAACTTACCACTTTGGCTTTTAAAGCCACTTGAGCAAATCCTGTTCGGGTATTCCACTCCAATTTGTAGTTTTCATCACTAAAATTCTCTTCTCTCAATCCACCAACTCCTATTCCTAATAAGTAGCCTCTGTTCAGAACGTCAATACAGCATGCTTTCTTGCCTTCAATGCAACCTGCTATATCAAGACATAGTCTTATACCTATAAAAATGGTGGAAATAAAACAATGTATATGAATATAATTTATAGCAAATATATTATCCAAATGCCAACTTTCCAATGATATTACCATGTTACATTTTCATAACAGGTCAACTGTCAATTCTATCTTACCACTCTAAAATGGAGTTGAGATTAGATAAAGGGTGAGATAAAGTATGATAATGTCTGTCTTTGTTTCAACTAGGACAGCTCAGAGTGAATGTTGGACTTGTTTTCATTGGAATTCATTTGCTTACTTTCACTCAGGGATTTAGGAGCAAGGCACAATGAAGGATACTTACGCTATCTGTTCAATGAAAACTAAACCAAATAAAGTGCAAGTTTCAGTCCAGGAATAGAAAATCAGTCCAAAGAGGGTTGTACTTTTTGAGATAAGTTACTAGATTAGAACCAGGAGAAAAGCAGGTACTAATAATATCTGTTATAAATAGGGTCAGGTAGCTCTCATTTAGCAACCACCTAATACAGTAACTGTTTGCAGTTATGATGGTGATGAAAGAGTTAACTTTACAACGATTCTCACTTTTAGGATCTTCACAGTCATGACTATTACATTAATTACTAATTACTTATGATTTTCACAGTTGCCTCATGACTATTACATTAATCCTTATGGGAAAATTTTGTTTGGTACTCATTGTTTTTGGTATTCATCGTATTTCCCAGAAAAAAATTAATAACGAGTGCCAAAGTACCACTGTATAGGAATATATTTAGACATATTTAAACCAGCAGTTGAAATCAAACTTTCTCTCTCTGGGATAGAATCAGAATTTTCTGAAAAAAGAAGCGTTTTCTTTATTATTTCTTCTTGCACCTTTGGGAATGAAGTGAACAAATTATTTTGAAGCGTTTTTTTCTCAGAAAGAAAATCTTCTGTTAGCTGAACTTGTCCCTGTGATCAGGTTGGGATGACTATTACCATCCAGTACTTCTTTAAATGAAAAAAAGAGATGAAATCTTAGTTTGGCTTTTCCTTTTTAGAAGTAATTTATTTCCCAATGATGCAAATATCTTTAGTTCACTTAATCTTGTCTGGTAAGAACTTTGTTTAAATAATAAATCCCCATTTTATCCCCAAAGAAGAAAACTGAAGTCCTAGTCATTGGCAAGCTATTTGGAAAAATTCAGAGAGACTTTCCAAAATGCTATAGCTACTACTATATACCACATGTTCTAAGTAGCTTGCAAATTACAAACGAGCACAACCTCCCAAGCAGGATCTTAATAAGATCCCTGCAGGAAGTGGAAAGCAAATTTTTTACATATAAATAAATTTAGGTCTCTGAACCATGACTCTCTTGGATAAATAATATCTTAGCTACTGTAAATCTGACATTCTAGGTACTAACCTGATTACATACTGAATGTAGCTTACCAGGGTTTAAATGATATTTTCCCAAGCAGAAGATAACAAACTAAAGCTAGTGGACTTTAGCTGATTTTTCTGGATCACAAGTTGCAAAATTCTAATAGTTCCTTTAAAACATCTTGCATATCTTTAAAGACATGCCAATTGCCAGGCACTGGCATCACACTAGAAAAGTGATTTTTAAAAAGGATTTAGAATAATTTGCTGTTTTCTATAGCAACTGCCTCTTGCAGCAACCGTTCACAGTTACAGTAGCAATGAAAAAGTTATTTTGCAACCAGTCCTTACAGATTTGTAAAGCAAAGAAAAGCTGAAGTAAGATCATAAATCACTTAGCTATTATTTTTTTAGTAATCAAGTCGCTAGTCATAGTAGTGGTAGCTAAAGGAGAACTATCTATAATTTTAAATATAAAGTTAAAATACATTACCTGGTACTGAATAAAAGAAACCATGAACCACAGAGTGGACTATTATCCCATTTTTTTTATACTGGTTAGCTATAAAGTAGATATAGTCAAAAACTACTGCTCCATGGTAATAAACAATCAATCCTGGTCCTTCTGGTAGATTTTCCATACCAATGATCTCATAATCTGAAAAAGTAGGTTAATTTTTTGTTTAGTGAAGTTTCATAGAGATAAATTCATTTAGAAAAGAGAAAATACATAATGCAAAACATGTAGGGCATTTTTCTTAACCAGATATTTCCCAAATATTTTGTGACATCTACCAGCAATTTCAGGCAGCATAACCAAAATATCTCTAGGAATACTGGGAATCATGTTCTAAATATATCTGGCCAATTAAAAAAGTGATTTAGTAATTCTTTGATTTTTCTATCAATAGAAAGAAAAATCTTTAAACCCTGCCAAGAACAGTCACAAGCTCCAAATTGACCTGCTATCATTATGAAAAGTGAGGTGAAAAATTTATTACTTCTTGTAAACTGCTTCTGTTGTTCAATTATTCTGTTTATTCAATTTAGAGAGAAGGCCATAGAGAGATTGGTTGGTTGCTATGCCTAGCTTGTACAGCAATTTCCCAGTAAGAACCTCAGATTCAATAATCTCTTGACTCATCACAAGCCAAGTCCTGACTATAAAGCTGTCTTTGATTTTGATGAACTGGACAGATTGCTCTCTGGTATGTTGTTCAGCATTTGAGAATTGAATTCATGCATCTCTGGTTCTTATGTAAAACATGGATATGTACAGGGGCTTGTTCTCTGAGGTACTCAGTATCTCATCATAGGAAGGGGTGGTACATGTATTCTTGAAGGATGTTTGGGCGTACTCCATCCTCAACCCAATCATTCTTGACAACTATGGCCCATTGGACCTACTTTTAAAAAGAAAGTATTGAGAATGTGACTGTGGACCAACTATATAGCACTCTAGATAAAACAAATTCTCTGTACTCCTGACTCTTAACTAGTCAGGGTCAACATTTAACATTTGCTCTTGTGGATAACCTTTGTGTAGTACTAGAAATAGATAGTACACATCTCTTAGTCCTTTGATAACTATTGATATCTCCATGAGCAATTACAATGGTCAGTAAGGGGAGAGGGGAAAGAAGTCACCTAGCAGCCTTTCTGGTCAAGTTCCACAGGGTTCAATTCTTTTCTCTACTCTTTAAGATAAAACTAATTGTAAGTTTTGAGTCTGGTATCGTTAATATTGTTATTAAACTCAGTTGTATTCATAAGCTGTGTAAGATTCTATTAATACAGGTAGTCCTCACTAGCAATTGAGCCTGGAATTGTGGTCCTAAGTCATAGCTGTCATTAAGAAGCTACCACATGATCAAATCCTATTTTATGCCTTTTTTGTGATAGTTATTAAACAAATCCATTTTATTCAATAAGTGTTTTTGCCAGAAACTGAAAGTAAACTTGAGCAAAAAAATAAAAAAAACCACTCCAAATGTTATCATGCAGTCATGGAGTTGTGTGTGTGTAACTATTGGAACTCTGGAACCTTGTTTTGCAAGTAACGTTTGATAGATCTGTTGTAACTTTGAATGGTTGCTAAGTGTCCAGTTGTTAAGCTGGATGATTACCTGTATCAGGACTTAATTAGGATCTGGATAGCATAAAACCGGGTGACATTGAACCTCAGCAAATGGAGTTACTGTTTTTAGGTTAAACTTTCATGGATAGAAATATGCCATATCTGAAATGTTGACTTTAGAATTTGCACTTACGTTTGACATGGTCTTTGTGCTAACTATACTATTGCCTTAATATATTGTTCACCTGTTATAATTACTTTTTCTTCTTACTAATTTTAATTTTGTTAATCAAATATTTTTAAAGTTTAATACAGAAACCTTTTGTCTAGAAATTGGCATGAAATCTTTTACATACTATAAGTTCCTAATGGTGTTTCAGAGATTCGTTTATTATTTATTCTTATTTACTTTTAATTTGGCTTTTTATTCGACTACAATAATCACTGTGATTTTCTTTGTAATCTATTTTTCCACTGCTTAAACGTATATCTGTATTAATATTATTAATTTATTTTCTTGAAAAATGTAGCACTCAAGTTTGTAAGAAGCTCTCTGTATACCCAGAATGTTTTAGTAGCAACTGTTTTGTTAATGTTCTTGATTAATGCAACTTGATAACAGTACCCTTGATTGTGGTGAATATAAATTTGATTAAAAGATCAATGAAGGGTATTGTGTAGTTTTTCCCCACTTCACTACCCACACACAATACTGGATTGCCACAGTTTCTCCCAAATAATTCAGCCAAATTGTGTGGGAAAGATAGCAGAGCACAGATTTTGCTGTGCAACATAAAGGAAGCTGGAATTTTAACATTTCATACATGTCGAGTTGTTATCCTGCACTAGCAGGACATTCACTGTAATATATCCAGGTATTTTTGGTCCTTCAAGTCAATATTGTCTCCTGGTGACAGTCTGGCCAAATCCCTGATGTTTCTGATGTCAAATTTCTTTGGCATTGCCTCCTTCCTAGGGCTTAGATAGGGTGACTGTCCCCAAAATCATCCAGCTGGCTTTGTGCCTAAGGTAGGTCTAGAACTCATAGACTCCTGGTTTCTAGCCTGGTAACCTATCCACTACACTAAACCTGGACTCGTGATAACAGTGTGTTTATATTATATTACCAGTTTTAATTATATATTTATAGGAGGCACCATTTTGATGCAAAGAGCAGATAGATAAGTTTCACCCAGCACCCTGTTTCATAGAAATATTGAACAATCTGTGGGTCACATACAAGGGGACACTCTGGCTGGAATAAATTGTCAATCTCTTGATTATCTTGTGACTATTTAAGTAACTACTTACCATGCCATATCTTCCCCCATAAACTCACCCAATTTGCCATCATTTCTTTTGGTTTGTTCCATAACTCATTGTGAGTGCCTCCTTTTATGTTATACTTTTTCTTCCAAATATATAAATAAAATGAGCATGCATAGCAAACTAAAACAATTCCCGTAAATACATAATGTATAAGCAAAAAAATTACTAGTAATAGCAACAGAGGCTGAAGTACAAAGTTCACAAAGGCCTCCAAGTAGCCAAAACCAATCCAGTCTTTCAGCATGCGAAGAAACCATGCCATCGATTCATACTCGGAAGTATTCAACATAGTAGCTTTCCTTTCGTTCATGTCAAAGGAACAGAAAAAGAGAAAGAGAGAAACCATGATTTATTTTGTGGGAGGGAAATGATGTCATTTATCACTTTGTCTTATGAACACAGACATTATTCTTTTAAATTTAAAATCACCGCTTTTAAACCATTTTATTGCATTTAGCTTTTTATAGGTACTATTTAAATCTCCTTTCATAAATCCAGGCACACACTTTTATTGGTTCTTTGAATATACAATATAAAGCTTTCAGTCGATATGTACTCTTGTTTTCTTAAAAACCTGGTTCTGCTAAAAAATAAAAATAATGATAATAAATGGGAAAGAATGCTGGAAAAATACCAGTTATTTTGAAAGTCTTTGGGTATCCAATTTGATCTATATTCAGAATTTTTAGAAATACTTGTTACAAAATGGATAACAAATGGCATTTCTTAATTAGGCATAATCCAGTTATCTGATTTTGTCCCTAAATCCTGAATAAAACTACTTGACACCTGATCTATAATCAATGAAAATTATTTTTTAATTGCAGTGATGTGCTTAATATTATTCTCTTAAATTTATCCCTTTCCTAAAATTCTATCTTCCTGCAGTCTAATCAGACTCTTAGTGGTTTACAGCACAATAAAATATATCAGAGTAAATAACAAATAAAGAAACAAAGCATAAAATGGGATCACAAGCCAAAACTCTGGAGAAGCTTTGTCTTCAGCTTGTTTAGGAAGACATCTGCAGTAAGAGCTGAGCTTATCTCCAGCAACAGTTGACAGTTGATGATGGCGGACATAGATCTTTGGGGCTAGGAAGCAGAGAAGTAAAGTCTTGGGGAAAGCTTTTGCTCCCCTTACCTTTGCATTTCAGCACTTCCAGCCAAAAAAAATAATAACTTCCACCCAAAAATAATAAAAAAGACTGTGACAATGATGGTATCGAAGGGAGCAACGATGTAGGCAAATCCCTCCAGCTCCAACCTTCGTAGAGGCGACAGCTCCAGGTTTTGCAACAGCTTCAACCTCATTATTGGAGGAGGCAGTGGTGATTGTAGTTGACAGAGGTGGTGACGATTCCAGCACCAGCATCCCCAAAGCACTTGGCGGTTCATTCGGTGGTGGCCGAAGTGGCCGAGGAACCATTGTTATCTTTGGTTACTCAGGAGAAGAAACAGCAGAGCCTAAACCACTGGTGAGTTGCTTGAGCCAAGTGAAAGAGCGGCAGGATAGCAAAGCATCAGCAGCAACAGTGAAGCAACTAAGTCTGCAACAAATTTACCCCTAAGTTAAATTGGTAATAAATTGGTCGAGATTGAATCCAAATTTAATCTAATTTTTTTTTAAAAAGGCAAAAAGAGAGGCAACTAACTATAATTTAGACAGTTAAACGGAGATGCAACTAACTGAAACTCAGGCAGTGAAATAGAGAAGCAACCTACTGACAAAAGTTATTCCTTTAAAAAAAACAATCCAAAGCACAGAAGAAAATGTTTTCTAATAATGATCCAAATGATCATTGCCGATGCTATATATGTACAGAAAATATCAAAGAGAATGAAAATACAATGAAATACTTACTATGTGACACGAGCATTCATCAAAATTGTTTGGCTTTAATGAAAAGCCTAAACCATCTCATACAATTTATCTGTACATCATGCAAACCAAGTCTTGACAAATTCATCACTCTATATGAAAGGGTAAACACCATTGAATCTAAACTAGTAGCAAGGTATGCAGAAAGTTTCATTAGTGTAGCTTTAATGGTTTTTGAGATATAGCAATGAGTAATATATGAGTGGGAAATGAATGATAAATGAATCGTTTTTGACAAATATTACTATAGATAGTATGTTTTTACTTATACTTGTTTTTTTCTCATATATGCTTGACTAAATAAAACAAACAAACAAACAAACAAAGGATTGAACTTGATTGGATCTTGCTCTCTTGACTTTGGGCTTGGCCTGACATGTTCTTTCTCCACTGCTTCCCTTTATCTTTATGCAAATTAGGGACGGGCTTGCAGGAAATGTTTACCCATATTATATTCTTGACCTAGGCTCAGGCCTCTTACTAGCAGCCCTTCCTCCTGTGTTTCAAAGCCCTTTCCTCTCTCTATAATCTATGAAATGGGGCTATCCAGCCTTTCCCCCCCCAAATACTCTAAAAAACAAACAAAAAATCAATCTCCAAGCTAGTGAACTCACAACCTCCTCATTTATAGCATTTTGTTGTAGTGAAGATTTTATCATTGGGAAGTTTTTCTTATATTTAAATGAGAGTTAGGTAGCTGCAATTTATATCTGATATTTCTTGCCCTAGTTTCTGTAACTGTTAAAATAGTTATTAAAGAGGCATCTTTCCATTATAGTGTTTTTCTCTATATATTTGTTAATCATAATAGTTTATTGTGGTTGTGGGGAAAATAGGAAGTGGGAATATTATAGACACTAATTGGAGTTTTACAGATATAAAGATGGAATATCAATCAATGATCAAATAAAGAAATAAACATAAAGAAAGCAGTCAGCATACCATGGCCATGTGACAGTCATCTTTCACATTTAGTATTAATGTTTTTCCATGTAGAGAGGAAAGCATACTGATATTTTCTTGGCAATGACTTTTACTTTATTTTATTTTATAATTTATTTTATAATTTATTTTATTTATTATTTTATGTTTTCTTATTTTAAACAAATTTTGAGACTGCCCACCTCCTGGACAGTTCTGAGTGAATTATGAATAAAAAGAAAATAATATCTAGAAAGAAGGTCACAGCCAACTTGAAGAACAATACTCCAACTACAAAGTAACCATAATTAAGACACCCCATAGGCACATTGTTCCAAGACCTGGTAGAATGGCCAGGCTTTTTTTTACTAATTTCCTAGTATTAAATCTGTGGAATCTCTCATGGTGATGATGAAATAAACAAGTCAATCCCTAGTATACACATTCTGTCATCCCCCACCTCACCCCTATTATGTAGGAATTGTAATATCTGTACTCCCTAATCCTAATCCTGATCTTAATTCTAATCTTGGAGATTTATTCAAGGATAACCTTGCTGAGTTCAACATCTATTACTTCTGTTTAAATCTGTAACCTTAGCATTATAAACTTTGGAAGGATTACCATAACTGCTTAATAAGAAAATAGGCTAATGCTGGAGCCAGATGGAAAGCCAAATTAGCAGGCAGTGAAGGAGGTAGTAGCATCTGGGTGACTAAAATTGCAAAATGACCATCAAAAAAAGGGGGAAAGGGACCCACACAGTAGTTGTCTTCCTAATTTAAACATATAATTTGATTTATTTTAATGTAAAAAGAAAAAAGAAAACCAGTAGTTTAAGTGCAGATAACCTCCTGACCGCAAAGGAAGGGAGAAAATTCCAAGTGAGTCATGAATTAAGACTTTAGAGTATCTGGTGATCTTCACTGCTTCTCCTACCCCATCATCACATTCTGTCTGCAAAAGCCCTAATATTTTTAGTTAACGAAAGAGAATAAAAGTATCTGAGTGCTCAATCATTGAGATGACTATCCATAAATAAAAACCACCTCTTTCTCCTGAGTAGCTTTTGTTCTCAGTATAGATTAGTAGTTTTGTGAGATGATGTGGAAATGTTCCTTATTATCATAGTTTTATTGCCTCTCCCATACATCTGTTCCAAAATTCATATTGAAATGGTCAGACGTTTCAATACACCAGCATGTCTTGGAATTTTCATATTGTATCTGGTGCATTAAAATCTGGAAGGAAAGCTGGTACTCCTGAATTTACAATTGCACAGACTGTATAACATCTGGGGAGTTTTGCTCTATTGCCTTCCCTGTTGCTTTAAATCTAGGCTAAAGTTATGATGTGCATGAAAGACTAAAGACCATGTGTATGCATGGCAGGTGTTACTGCAAGCTAACTAAAAGAAAAGATTTTAGCAATCAATTCATTTTTCTTCCCTATAATCCCTGACAAATTGCACACATGGCTTAATCTTTCTTTTTTGAAATAATCTTATTTCAAACTTTATCAGACAACTCTTCAAATATGCACCTACTTATGTATTTTTCTGGAAGAGAGACCGTATGAGGTTTTTTCTTCTACCAAAACAACATCATTGCTGACTTTCTCTTTTTCCATATGTTAATCTGCTTGCACAGTTGACTAGAATCATTAACATAAGGTACGAGGGATAATAACCATAACCATAATCAAAATAATGTGGCATCAGGGACATTTATATTAGATTAGCTTTGCAACTAAGCTCCCCCCATTAGATTAAAACATTTATCAAAAGCCACTATTGCATGCTCTTGGTATTAGACTCTAATCAATGCTGGTGAATGTCAATACTTCAGCAGCATCTGCAGTTTTAATACTGAATTTCCAAAAGTAAAGTTCTGAATTCAAAAGTCAGAATCATCCTCAGGGGCATCTTAAAGGAAAAGCTGCATGTTTTCGGGTTGCTAGCATCTCTTGGCAGTTTTTGGCAAGCATCAATATAAGACCTCAGAACCTGTCACTTGTCAAGGTTTGTATAATTCTAAGTTCAGTCACACAGGCACCTATCTAATCCTGTCAAATATGAAATACTATTGCATGTCAACTGTCAATTATAGTAAATTATCAAATAATGAAATCAAATACTGGTTACCAAAGGCAGATATTCTTAACAATATTCATCCAATATATGAGTATTCTGGAAATATTGAGAAAATATCAGCACAAAACTTAAAAAGGAGAATTTTGAGGAAAATTTGGGGACAAATTAGTTCTAATCATGTGACATTTGCAGATAAATTAGTTCTAATCTGTTTAAATTATCTGCCTTCCGCAAGTATCTAGCCCCAACTACTTCCTAAACCAACTGACAGTCAGTGGTTGATTTTTTTTTTTACCAATGCTTTTATTCCCCTCTTGCTACAACCATTTTTGTCTGTATAAATTCCTGTCATTTTTCTTAGTGGGTAAAGATATGTTGTAACCCTTGATTTCTACATGTCACCATGTCAGCAATATTTGCTTAAACTATACATGTTGCAATCACTTTTTTACTATTATCCCCAAAACTGTGAAAGACATGTTGATTTTTCAAAAAGGAAAATAGAGCATTAGAATTACTATATGCAATCTGATCACGCAGTTAAATCAGTTTTTTTTCACAGTCTACTAGTTTAATAAATTTATATGCCATCCAGTTGTAATGCCTGTAGGTGGCTTGCAAAAATATATCAATATAAAATTATTACAAAATCTAGCAGCATAAAGTATATGTGTTTGTGACTGACATAAATTGAAATATTTTACTTGTACGCTTTTATTGATTTCCAGTCTCATCTCAAGCCACTATATTTCCCAGGTGCTTAAATGATATTTTGAAAAGTCTTGCAATTGCAACAAGTATAAATGTGTTAAGTAAATAATGCAAATGAGTAAAATGCACAAAATATTAAAGTCTGTTGGGGGTTCCCTGTATCATGACCACAGTTTAGTCCAAATTTTTCACTGCTAAGCAAGGCAGAGTTGCATCCCATTTTACGATCTTTGCCACTTTCTAAAGTGACAGACAAACCTAAAAATGCAACAGTTGAAATGGTTGAAATTTCACAATCACATGCCAAAATGCAAAAATCTCATATGTATGAATGATACGTCCTATGCAAAACCCGATGCATTTTCAGTGGTGTTGCACACTATATCAGGGTTACAACATCAGACTTTCATGAGAAATGATGATTTCATGAAAAGGGCAATTGGAAAAGGAGCACAAAGGAATTAAAATGACAGCTAAAAGGCCAGTCCACATATCCCAGGACTGTGAAGTTTATACCTCTGCAGACAACGCCTTGCCTCTTCTTTTCAGACATGCAACAAGAAAATTGGGTTTAGAAAATTTCTGATCTGCCTACATCCAATGATAAAAAAATAGAACTTGCAATGCTGTAAGTCACCCAGAGTCAGCTGTGTATTTATTAAACTTTGTTTAATAAATTTAATAAATTTTATTTAATAAATAAAACCCAAGTGAAGCATTAGAGGAAACTGAATCCCTAATAAACAGCAGCTCTTTAGAAAGAGCGGAACAAAAGTTAAGCCAATGCACTATTGGTTCTTTGGCTTTAATTTTAAGGATGGTGAAGTGCTATCCTGCTCCTTTAAGGATAGGCTGGAAAAAGCTAGATTTGTAACCTGACCTTATCCTGACCCCAAATAACTTCCTGGTTCCTTGGTCAGGGAAGGATTTATGAAAAGAACAAAGAAGAATGTGTCTATCCAAGCGGGAGAAAGAGAAAGAAGAAATGAAGACAGACACTGTTCTTTTGGGCCCAAGTACTTCCATGCCTGTTCTCCTGTAATTACTTAGCCATTGAAGAAATAAAACCTTGGAAAAATCAATTTTGTAAAAAATCAATATTTTAAACAATTTCAAGAGTTCTCATAATTTTAAATCTCTCTATGTCCTATATGATCCAAGGGCTGATCATCTTCCAAGTGAACCATTCCAATAATTTGAAATTGTTCTGTACTGAAGAAGCACAAATGCATCCATCTACTTCTACAAGAAAGCAATCTTAGATATCTGAAGTACACTAATAATTTTAAATATCATCTTTGCCAGGTTCCCTCCCTTCTTATCTATTTTGTCCTCATCCTTGAATGATAATTTTTAAAATTAAAAACATGTTTCACTGCTTGTAAAGAATTACTGTTTCATTTTCTTCTAAGCAACAAACCTATGCTTTTTAAGTCTTTGTTCCCTCACATGAATAATTCTTCAAAAAGGCACATTTTGGGGGGGAAATTTTTCCAAGAGGCAAGGTGTGGTGGAGGGAGAGAAAAGAAAAGGTTTATTTTCTAGAACTTTATAAAAATACTTGTCTGCATGCATTGATAGACATATGGACAAACAAAAAAAAAATCAAGGAAGATTATGCCTACTATCCCTGAATGAAAAATAAATGAAAGGAGAAATATATATATATAATGCACAAATGTTTTGACATGGGTTGTGACATGATGATTGTACTTTAAAACATGATGACAGGATGAATGTACTTTATGACTATGAATGCAATTATGATTAGGACTGCAGTTTGTTGATTAGACCTAATACATACATGAGATGATGAATGTACGGTACTTTATGATTATGAAGGTATCTTATGATTGTAATCATAGTTTGTCAATTATAGCCTGTATGTAAGAATAGAGCATGTACATCGGAGACAAATTCCTTGTGTGTCCAGATGCACTTGGCAAATAAATAAATTCTATTCTATTCAATTCTAGAATCAGAATGAATCAGAAACCTCATGATTAAAAAATGGATCAGAAATGTATCATGGAGGCACTAGATACAGTAAATCTATCCACCTTTTCGTAACTGGGGACCACCTCAGAAACAAACTCTGTCTTCACTGAACCTTTTCACCTTATTTAGTAGACATATACAGAAAAGGATCTCTAAAGATGATCTTGAGAACTGTGCAGACATTTGTGGAAGAAAGTGGTCCTTCAAGCCATTGAGGTAAAGATCATTTGGAGTTGAACCCAATTATGAGCTGGAAATATTGGACAACAGTTTTTTTTTAAAAAAAATGCTTCCTGAAATCATTTGGTAATTATGATAGACCCCTGAACACAAATATAATTTCAGAATGATTGCATCATGTAGGAATCTCAAGAAATATATAATTAACTTTGAATGACTGTAATGTATTTAACTGCATGATCATTCTGATACTCTGCATGAGTTCAACAGGGTGAAAAGTATTTTGCTGCTGATTTTCATTTGGACTCAGTATCCAATGCAGCTTGCTATAGTCTCCAACTACAGTCAACCAGAATTGGTAGATTCCAGTTGCCCTGATACGGTTTTTCCATTGTGGCGATATCCTGGTGAAAACTTTCATCCTGTTCATTACTGACTGCACCTAGATTTTTGTGAAAGAAGTGTGAATGCAGAAAATGAATCTTCAGTGACATCTTGCGCTTCATGGTTTTGTATGCTGTATGTTTGTCAACCAGTCTGGTGTTTTGTAGTTGCCAAGAAAATTCTCAACAGCATCCTCGAATGCTTCCCTGGCGATTTTCTCTGTCCCTGCTAACAGATCTTCAAACCACTCCTCATTGATTTTATATCTGATCCATGAATCAACAAAAATGCATTCCTTAATCTTGTCATCAGTTATTCTTGGAAACATCTATCTCAAATAACAGAAACCTTCGCCTTCCTTGATCACTGCTGTTACAAAAAAATTCACCAGTCCAAGTTTTAGACAAAAATATCTGGTTCATGTGCCACTTCTTTTCATCCTAGAACTAAACTCTTTCAGAGTGGCAATATCTTTTTAATGTGATGCAAATTTCTTACATGATTTCTTACATCAGTATTTGGTACATCTGAGCTGCATTCTAAACAGCAGAGCCAGCTATTTTTAGATTTCTACAGATATTCCAGCTGTACTTGGTGTCCTGAATGTGCTTTAATAACAGTTCTATGCTTTTGTATGTTTTTTCATGTGTGCAGCTACTGAAGTGTGTACATTACCATTGTGTAAAAATAGAAGATTTCTATAAAACAGTACATGATAGGTTAATTTACAGTTTATTCGTATGATTAGCAGCCAAAAATCTATAAGAGTTGAGCAGTGGTGGTGCGGTAGTTAGAATGCAGTATTGCAAGCTACTTCTGCTGACTACCAGCTGCCAGCAGTTCGGCAGTTCGATTCTCACCGACTCAAGATTGACTCAGCCTTCCATTCTTCTGAGGTTGGTAAAATGAGGGCCCAGATTGTGGGAGGCAATATACTGGCTCTTTATACCATTTAGAGAGGGCTGTAAAGAACTGTGGAGTGGTAAATAAATCTAAATGCTATTGCTATGATACACTCAAAAGTGTTCAGGAAGCAAAAACTTTGTTGTCCAGTGAAATCAGTCCAAATAACAATATAGTGAAATTATCATTCAAATGCTTTTGTTCCCTACTGTTTTTCATACCCTGGGTGTTTTGACTTGATGAGTTCATTTTCTGATGAAAGGTATATAGTAGGGGTGTCAAACTCAAAGCCCGTGAGCCAGATCCAGCCTGTGGCTTACTGGGATCTGACCTGCGGGGTCACCCTGAAGGTGGTGGGAATAGGGACATCTGGGCGGGTACTGGCAGCATC
>JANHFO010003059.1:133606-143924 GCA_032468095.1 Pareas carinatus | reverse complement strand
GTTCCAGGAGGGGAACAAGGCCTTTCAGGCCGTCCCAGCATGTAGGCAGTTCGGAGCTGGAATAAAGCCATGCTGCCAGAGATCGTTGTTTCCTCCATCTCCGGCCCCCTGTCGCTGGTGTCCCTGATCTGCTCATTGCCTCCAACCAGGCAGGATCCGACCTTTGGTGTCACTGCCACCACATCTCTGCTCTCTCTGTCCTCACCGCCATTTTCTCTATTCCCTCGTGTTGCCTCAGTCTCACCGCCTTGTTGTGAGAGCCCTTTGCTCTCCCGAACGGTGCCCATTGATGTTCTCTTAGGGGAAGGCGAAGGGTTTAGAGCAGTTAGCCATTGCTTAGCCATTACTGAAGTGCTAAAAGAAGCAGCAGCTACCAGACTGCTGTCTATCTGAAACTCATGGTCCCAACCACAATCAGCACAGATTTATACCGTAGTGACCTTAAGAGAGCAGTGAGTATGTTTCTTGTTCTGCCTCTGGCAGTCTTTTTAATTTGGAATCTTGGTATGACTCAGCTCCTATACCTATGTATGGTGGCTTCCCATATTTTTGTATTATTCTTATGTAGGACAGCCTTCATATGCATGTATTTTGCTATGGTATATGTATGTATGTGTATATATATGTATACATGTATACATACATATACATACATACACATACACACACACACACACACACACACCATAGTAAAAGAAAGTCTGGCATGAAAGACAGATAGGATGGATCCCCATGAGCTGAGATAGAGAGATGGTTTCTGCAGGTGCTTGTGTTTAATTACCTAATTATCTGCTATCTTTGCAATGAGCACTTGCTGGCTTTAGGTTTCTGCAACTCATTTAGTCGAAAATGTTTAGATGATTTTACTCCCAGAAAGCCAACTAAAAAAAATGAAAGGAACTATTCTTAAGTATTGGATCATTGCAGGTCAACAGAACTTTGCCTTATACCAAGTCAGATATAATCAATCTATCCAGCATTGTCCACAATGATCAACAAAAAGCTATCCAGAATCGCAAACAGTTGTTTCATTTGTTCCCTTTCTTATACAGAGATCAAATTGGAACCTTTTAGGCCTATGATCAAAACCATCATGTTTATTTTTAATATGTGTGCCAGATCTTGGCTGTGAAAATCCAAACAAGTGCTAGACGGCACCAGAGGCACACAGAAAATTCACTCTGCTATGATATAGAGGGCGGGGGGCAGGACTTCTGTAGCCCAGGTAACTGTAATTGCCTTAATATTTTCCTTTGTGCAGTATTCACAGCAGCAGTCTGGCCATTATGAAAAATAATTATATATTCTTATGCTGTTTGACTAGGTATGAATTCATAAGAAGACTTGTCATCTAATGTTATTATTGGTTTGACTCCAGCAGACAGGTAGTGAGTTTGCAAAAGTCTTAAGTATAAAAAATTTACATGTTTATCCCAAGGACATTCTTATTAATACTGTCATAAATTTGAAAAATTGACAAAATACTTTTCCTGCAGAATTCTATTTTCTCTGTAACATTTGTTATTCTCCACCAAACTTCTTCTATCAGAAGACCAGATACTCTGGAATAACTAAAAGACTGTTCCACATATTTAAAATTATGATTTGTTTATTTTTACAATGCTTTCCTTCAGTGGTCAGAAATATAGGGATGCAATTTCCTTGATTACTCTAATTTTCTTGTTTATCGTCCAATCTTTTTTTTTTAAAAAAATGGCACTATGGTGGCTCTTAAAAAATTCTTTGGAAGGTGATTTTAGCAGTTAATATCATAACATAATTTTATAAATGTCTTTGGAACAGAATATTGGGATCTATTAACGTTTTCATATTCATCTTAGAATTAAAGTTTCATGTGTGTGTATGTGTACTTCTTAATTCTGAAATATTTACAGAAACTCATTTGTATACCTGACCCTAGCTTTACAAAATAGGTAAGTTGACTGTAAATGGAAGAGGCATATTCGAGGTTCACAATATGACAATCCAAGAAACGAATTCCTTGTCTGCATGTTATGAAATAATTAAAAGACGTTTATGTATATTGTTTCAATTTTCCATGTTCAAGTCCTACAATTTTAATTACCAAAATTTAACTCTGAGTAAAACAAAACCATAATGCTTCTCCAAGCATTATCCTTTATGTTGAGAAGTAATATTAATGTTGAGGGGGCTATTAGATATGTTTGCCACTTCTTTCTTGTCTCCGCTGGCAAAGAAGTTTATTTAACCAATAGATACTGATGATGCAGAACTAGTTAACACAGTATGGCTGTTGTTCTTCCCCACCTCCCCAACTAATGTGACAGCACTGGAAGCAATTGTTTACACTTACTGTTGCTGTTATTGCCACCGCTATCATTCCTAAGGGAACTGGCCGCAACAGGATGCAATAAAAATGGCTCTGTGACACTGGCGCTTGAATCTGAGACGAAAAGAATATGTCAGGTTTTTTTAAGCACATAGGAAGTTGCATAATACAGAAGGAAAGCCTTGGGCCATCTAGGCTCAGGATTCCTGGTAGGATTCTTTCCCAGCCTTATCTGGATGTGCTGAGGACCACATGTGAGAGTTTCCCACCGCAATAAAATTGGGCTCATTTTGGGGGGGATGGGGGAAAATATCTTTTTTACTGTTTTATAACATTTAGACAATTAAAAAAAGACTTAAAGGAAACAGAGCAGCTTAATTCAATTTCCTATATTCTGTGTTCTAAAAATATATCATTCTGCAAAATCATGAAAGCTTGCTTTGTGTTCCTAAGACATGTTGTTATGGAGTTGTGGTGAATAATATTTTGGGTATCAGATACTCAGATTAAAAAAGCTAACGCTGTGTCACCAACATTTTTGTCCTAGCTACCTGTCCTTTTGATGGAAGTGTGGGAAATGCTGCTCTTTCAAAGTCTGCATGCAAACCCTTCAGGAACCTTCTCAGATGAAGATTGGGATAAAAGTGACATAAAGAGGTAAATAAATGTATCCCGCTGTTTATTTTCTTTTAAAAATGAAATAGCAGCCATGAGTTTTGAATGTGGATTAAGATTCTAGAGCATAATGGGATAAACAGTGTATAAAGATTTTGATCCCTTGTCCACACTTTGGTCTTAGTTTAATTAACCCAATTATTTGAATTGGCCAAAAGCAGAGTTGCTGGCTATCACTATGAGAGTAATATATGAGGACCGAAAATGAATAGAGGTGAAGAAGGCCTCTATCCTTTATGCTTGGAATAGGCAAAAGATAGAGGTGGCCATATTGGCCGTGCTTTTCTATATGTCCTCACATGCCTTTGACTCTCTCCAATCTCCTTGTATCGATGCAGGAAGTCTAAACTACATCTCTCTATGCGATTTAAAAGGTAAAGGTAATGGTTCCCCCTGTCCAGTCATGTCCAACTCTAGGGGACGGTGCTCATCTCAGTTTCTTAGTGGATGGAGCCAGCGTTGTCCGAAGACATTTCCGTGATCATGTCATGGCTAGCATGACTATACACCAAAGCCCATTTATCTACTTGCATTTACATGCTTTTGAACTGCTAGCTGGGCAGGAGCTGGAGCAAGCAATGGGAGCTCACCTCAGGTTCCCAAACCCGGGCTGTCAGCTTTCCAGCTGACATGCTCAGCATGTTTATGATCCTGGGAAAGCAGGGTACAGGTCAATGAACTCAAAGCACTATTTATTATTGATATTTCTCTATTCCAAGCAGCATATAATAGTGTTACATTTACCCTGAATAATACAAACTCATATTGAATTGGCACCAATCCATTTGAGGTGATTCATGACATTTGTGGCTATTTTTATATATAAAAGAGCACTTACCGTTTAGAGAGGCTTCGGTTGTTGAGGGAAGAATGCAGTCACTTTGTTCTTGTGTTTTTGAAAAGAGTTTGTAGGCTTCAATAGTATTGTAAAAGTGCTTAAAGAACTCTTCTGGAACAAATTTACCTTCTTCATACAGATGGTAATGTTGGCTATAATTCTGAGAAAGAAGACAGAATCCCATTTTTAAGAAAATAGGGTCGCCTAGTCTATCACTATGCAGGGAAGGGTATAGGGCAGGAATTCCTTCTCAGGTGAATACTTTATTTACAAGTGGCAAAAACACAGAGGTGAAAACTGTATATGCAAATTCATATCCAACTGAAAAGCTTTTTTATATATAAATACTGAATACACAATTAAAATACTAAACCAGAAGTTGGTTTAGTTTACTTTGCAAATTGAAGCAGCTATGTTTAAAGCTGGCTTTAGACATTATAGTTTCTTTAAGTTACAATATCATATTTTGTGTTTTAAATCAGAAGGGTATAATGGGGAACGGGTGGCATGTGTCTTGGAAAACTTTTATTCCCAAATTTCTGTTTCATCTATTACTATGAAAGCAATACTGTTGTTTTCACAGATGAATTTTTAATGCATCAAATGTATGTATAAAATATTGTGTATATGTTAAATAGATGAATTTATTTAAATACAGTGATAGAAGAAATTAAGTTTCCCACAAGAATGTGTACAAATGTGATATGTAAATAAATATATATATAAATTGAAGAAATTATATATAATTAAATATATAAATAACTGAAGAAGTTACTCATATAAAGTCATGATTTAATAAAACATTAAAAATGTTTGGATTATTATAGTAGCAAGGTAACTTCTGCAAAAACATTATATTACAGTCAGCCATTCTTTATTCATTAATATCACAGCATATTATTTATTAATATAGAGGAAATTTCAGGTTTAGGCTATTACCTTGTTATATGTGGTAGACGTTAAGCATGCCATCACATCAGTGATTATTCTCCTTAGTTTGTTGATGATTGAATAATTACTCAAGACATTTGACATATCTGGAAATTCTTTAAATTTATTGAGAAGATTATTCAGACTATTTAACAATTCAGGGACCATCAAATGCAACCAACAATGGTAAGGCTGTCAGAGACGATAACAAAGGAAAAAAGATATTATATTCTGTGCATACTTTAATAATGTACAATTGTAAAAGTAGTTCAATGCATTGTTTCCTTTATTTATTTTGTATGTATCCACCTTCCAGCATTTATAAACTACCTCAACCCAATCTACCTTGGACTAGCATTATTTGTGCTTTGTTAAACTAATGTTCAACTGCCACTAATGTGCATGGATCTGACTATCATCAGTTTTCTGCTAATTTTGATTGCTTCTCAAGTTCACTATTTTTTAAAAAAAATATCACTACCTGCATTTCACCTCTTTATTCTTTTCCTTATCTAATCTATATTATCTTGTTCATCACAACTCAATATGTGTATGAATCTTGACTCCTGGTGATTCCATGGAAAAGTACATGCAGTTTTATTGGCAACATTTTCAGAGTACAAGATCCAATATTTATGTTGTACCGAAATTGTCCGATATTTTAAAATGAGATGCATTTCATGGGGCATGTCAGGAATACAAATAAAATGTCAAAAAGACTATGCATTAACAATGTTGCTTCATTTATATATAGACTTGGCTCACCTCAACAGTGAACATATTTTACTAACACAAAGTGTGTTCATACATCACACTAAGTCATAATGAGGTTTGTCTGATTTCGACTTATACTATTGTGTGAATTCTAATAGTAAACAAATCCCATTAATATTGCAGGACAAATATTGATTATGAGCATCAAGCTCAGTTTAAAAGTATTATTAGATTTAAAAGCTATTAGTATTATTAGTATTAAAATACATCATTGAGCATCTACTGAGATTTCTACCTTATAATGGGTTTTTTTGGTTGGCAGCCCGGCGCAGGGTGGGTAGAGAGGCACAGGCACATGTATGCAGGACGAGTTGAGGGGCAAGCTGGGGCGAGTAGGGCAAACAGGACACAGCACTAGGGCGAGCGAGGTGTGGCATTGGGGTGAGCGGACCAAGCTGGGCTGTGGCGTGGGACAAGCGGGGTGAATTTAGGAAAGTGAGGGTGAGCTGGGTGCAAGTGGGGGTGAGCTGGAGCTGGAGGTAAGCGCTGGATTGAGCAGGTCAGTTGACAAGAAGCTGTGGCCAGGTAGTGGGCTGCGGTCCACAGGTTGGGGACCCCTGTTAGAAGGCTTTCCTGCCCAATTGTTCAATGAAGTGTTGTAGCAATAGCAATAGAACTTAGATTTATATACTGCTTCATGGTGCTTTACAGCCCTCTAAGCAGTTTATATACTCAGTGTATTGTTCCCAACAACCTGGGTCCTCATTTTACCAACCTTGGAAGGATGGAAGGCTGAGTCAACCTTGAAACGGTCAGAATTGAACTGCTGGCAGTTGGCAGAGTAAGCCTGCAATACCGCATTCCAACACTGAGCCACCACAGCTCTACCTTTTGTAACCCTACATACTTTAAAAAAAAAAAGATTCCTCCAATGTTGGAACTGGTGGTGTTTCTAAGCCCATAGAATACTGCCACTGTAGCAAATAAATCCATATGTATTCACAAGATGTTTCTGAGTACTCACTAAAAAAAAGATGACTGTCTTTTTCTCTCACACGCACATTCTCTCTGCCAGCAAGCAGATTTAATTAGACTTTTAATTAGTAGCAAAGAAACAACCTTAAAACATTGCAGTTGTACGCCTGTTTTTTGGCTACGAATTATTAGAGGCTTGGCAGGAAACCATTTATAATAATATGTACTTTACAATTTAATTAAATGAACAAAATTGAATTCCTGATTAATGCTGTGAGTATGTCAGTAACTACACACCTCCATTTTTGGAATGCTAGAGAAGACAGAAGAAATGCAGGCACAAAAATCTTACAATATTCCTGCTGCATAAAACGAAAGATTTCCTGTTCCCATCTACCATGGGAAAATGAATCATTTTATATGAAGATTCAGATAGGTTGAGTAAAAGGCTGCTTCACTCACCTGATTAATACGCATATACAAATAATTAAAATTATATTGTTCCTTTGTACATATTTATTTTAAGGTATTATTAAATAAAATATATGGGAAACAAACCAGTTAAAATGCAGCATGTTAAATTTTAATAGAATTTCAATGGAAAAGTTTCATTTGCCAAGAGGAATGTAATTGTCTCTGGTCAGAATATAATCTTATAAGAAAAACCTTTGGAAAATCTTCGAATTAAAAAGTTCACAATCTGTTTATATTTCCAAAAATTGTAAAACAAGAATAATTGATGTGCATACATTTATGCTTTGAAATAATTCAAGTAGTTTTACATACCAGTGTGTCTGTTTTGTGGACATATCTAAGAGCTATTATATAATCATCTGGAAGATTTCCAATCTACAGAAAACAAGGAACATAATTTTTTTTTAGCTATTTAACGAAAAAATTGAAATAGGCAATATAGCTAAATATATAAAGTCCATTCATGTCCCTGGAAACTTATTATGTTTACCTGACATACCACTTGCATGACAGTTCAATGAGCATTTATTAATGTTGACATTTTTTTACGAATTATGTTCTACCCAATTGATTCAGTTCAGATTTATTTTCAACCATTTTTTCAGTTCCTTGTTGAAGAACTTTCTTTCAGATATTTTTGACTGCATATTTTTGACTGTTTTAATCCTTTGCTAAACTCTTGCTGGTTTATTGTTTGGCAGGGTGTCCTTTGTATGAGAAATATGAAACTGAAGTTTGCTCTACTCTGTTCCTTTGCCTGTTAAAGAGAAAGAGGTGAAGTACATAATCTATGTTTCACAGTGTCTTACTTTTCTTATCTGAATCAGCATATTTTTGGGGCAAAAACGTATTTTTCCACGGGTTTAGGACGCCTTGTCATGGCCAGCTTGGCATAGCCAGCTCACCCCCACCTGCTCGCTACTGCCCAGTTGCCTCTGCCAACTCACTGCTGCCAAGTTGCCGCAAACAATTCCACATGTCCAACTTGCTGTAGGAAGCCAGAGGGAGAGAGGGCAGACAAGCAAGCAAGCAGATAGACAAAGTGGAGAGCAGTAGCTGGGGACTTCTCATTTTCACACCCATGTCACTACTGCCACATTGAGCTGTGATCTGAAAAGGTTGGGGAAGGGGGCAGCCGCCGCTAGGGGGATCCCATTTTCACATTCTCTGCCATGGCTGCTGCTACCACACTGAGCTCCAGGCTGAAGAGATCAGGGTCAGTGGCAGCAACAGCGGCAGGGGTGTGTGAAAATGGGATACCCTCATTGCTACCTCCCCGCCACCCACCCCACCCATCACCACTGCCATCATCAGCCTCTTGGCTTGGAACATTGCACAGCGGCAGCAGTGATGGAGGTGTGTGGAAATGGGAAGCCCATGGCTTCCACCATCTCCCTGTGGCCTGCCCCACCCATTACTGCCATCCTCAGCCTCTTCACCCCAGAGCTCGAAACGGCAGGCTGCTCTGTACTTTGCCCACCTGTTCGCTCACCTGCCTGACTCTCCTTCTGGCTGCTCACGGTGAGTTGGACATGTGGAGTTCTCCTAATTTGGTGATTTGGCAGTGGCAAGCTGTCAGGCTGAGCTGGCTATGCCAAGATGGCTGCGGCGAGTGGTCTCATTCCTTTTCTTCACATCCTTTCTTGAAAGCCTTCTATAGTCTAATTGGAAGATTTCTATCATAATTTGTCTCAGTAATATTTTCTGTAATCTAAACCTATGCAGATTCTGTAACAATTCTTCACAGGGCCTAATTTTAATATTCCTCACAAATTTGATAGCCCTCCTCTAAAAAAATTTTCTAATGTGTTCTTGTGTTTTTTTAAATTGTGGTGGACACAATATTCCAAGGGGTCAGCATAAAATGGAATAATTGCTTCCTGTTTTCTGAATTCTATCTTCTGTTAAAGCACCCAAGATAACATTTATCTTTTTAGCACCAAAATTAGACTGCTGGTTCATATTTAATTTGTGGTCATCCTGCATACCCAAATCCTTTTTGCAGTTGCCAGAGCTCCCTCCATTTTGTGCCTTACATTCTTCCTATAGAGATGCATAAATTTATATGGTTTTTTTGCTTCCTATTCATTTCAGTCATCTGTTCAAGTCTATTCAGAACTTTCTGAATCATCTCCCTTTTGTTAGAAATGTATGAGTCATATGCAAATGCTATAAATGGGTGAGAGAGTCACCCAAGTCATTGATGAAAAATATTGAACAGCACAAGAACTAGGACAGAGGCCTGTGGCACTCCACCACATATTTCCTTCCAAGGTTAAGTAGGGCCAGTGATGAACACTTTTTGGATGTGATCATTTAACCACGTATAAGTCCATCTAACATAGGTACAGTAGCTCATATTTCACCATTTTATGAAGAGGGATATCACAAGGCACTCTGTCAAAGGCTTTGCTGAAGTTCAGGTGCACTGTGTGTGTAATATTTCCCAACTATGACAAAGGAGGTAAGATTAAGCTGGCAAAATTTGTTTGCAACAAATCTAGTCCAGCTCCTGTTAATTGTATCATTCGTATATAATTGCTTTTCTAAACCACAGGTTATTATTTAGTGGGCTTCATCTCTCAGTTTGGACATAAAAGGAGCTCATCTTATTGATGATTGCACAGAGAGCTGAAAGATCAAGTAACTCTAACCACTATGGTGTAATGTAGTGAATTTGATTTTTGTCTGATTATGTGATATGCATATAGTCATTCTAGTTTATTTATGTGTAATATATTTATCTTACCTTATTTTCAGGAGCTAAAGACAGCATGCATAATATTCTCTCCTCCCACTTTTTCCTTCCAACCACCAACTTGGAAAGTAAGTTGGGCTGAGAAAGAATGAATAGTCTCAAGTCCCAAATGAACTTCTGTGGCTATGGGTAGACATCAACCTAGACTTATTCACTCATACACTAACAACTACATTGCACTGGATCTTCATGATTTATGACTGACTGTATTGTGAGTACCTAGCCATTATGGTTTTTTTATTTTTAAAAAAAACAAACAAACTATACTTTGGCGCAATAAATCCTGTTATAACTTCTGCACATAGTTCTAAAACTTACAGCACTCCTACTCTACTAGTCTATTTCCCTAGAAGAAAAATGAGCAATATTTTCTTTTTATATCCTGCTTTACCGGTTACAGATGAGGACCCAGTGATTTCATAGCATCACCAGAGTTGGTAGGATTTTTAACTTTGAGCTAGAAGAAAGGCTCAATAGGGATTTTGCCTTGAAATGTATTTTATTTAATCTATGCTGGATCTTTCAAAGATGGGCTTGTTTTCCTTTTCTAAGTGATACAATTCTTTTAAACAACCCACCAAAACTGCGTCTGAAAATTATGGTTATATCTATTCTGATGTGGCTTTCTAGGCCAGTAGGATTG
>JANHFO010003059.1:108182-125823 GCA_032468095.1 Pareas carinatus | reverse complement strand
CTGAGGAGGCCCTCTCTGTGGGAGCGCACCGGTCGGTGGGAGGTATTGGCTGGCAGAATGCGGTCCTGGAGGTAACTTGCCCTATGCCATGGAGCGCTTTAAAGGTGATCACCAACACCTTGAAACGCATCCGGAAGTCCTTTGAGTCAGGGTTGATTGTGGTTTGCCATTGCCTTCTTTGTAGGGCTAAGAGTGAGTGACTGCCCAAGTTCACCCAGCTGGCTTTGTGACCAAAACATGGTTAGATGGTCTCATGGTCTCTCAGTTTCTAGCTTGATGCTTTAACCACTACACCAAACTGGCTCTTAATTCACTCTTATTTCTGTTATATTAAGAAACTGCTCAAGCGCAGGGTTTGCCCCAACTCAGGGGAGATTTAAAGAACATCCCTAACCAGGAGAGGCTAGAGGAAAACTCCAGACCTGTAGCTGAGAAATCTTTTGGCTTTTGCATGCTAGATTAGACATTTCAAAGCCGCATGTTTCAAAAACTGATAGTGAACTATTTCAGTTTTTTTTAAGACTAGTGTCACAATCCCAGTTTTATATACTACAGTATATAAATTCTTGTATTTGAATTGTATATTGTCTGTTTTATTGGGTGTACACTGCCCTGGGTCCCTTTGGGGAGAAGGGCAGTATAGAAATTTTAAAATAAATAAATAAATAAATTATTCTGATCTGTCCAATTTTTTCCCCATATTTTCCATGTCTGAGTCTCTTTTTTATCCAGTGTTGTGTCTATATCTCTCAGTCTCATCCTCTTCTCCCTTCTTAATTTTCTCCATGCTCTCTCAAATCCTTCTGTTGGGATATTACATTTTTTTAAAACTGGTTTGTACATTCCTTCTCTTTGCTTCTTTGTCCAGCTGCACTTGTCGTTGCACTCATAGGGGTGGCTAATACTCTTCTTTTTAAATCCTTTCACCTTTCCTTGATCATCCTTTGAATTTTGGGGTAATAGTTCAATTTTTTACTCGAAGTATAATCACATCTCCAACAGCCTGCTGTTTTTCTTCTGTTCTTTCCAATTTGTCAATATGGTTATCATCCATACTACAATCATCCAACTTTTCTTTAATTCCACCTTTTTCTTTTGGCTTTAGTATATACCTTTCATCCAGCTTTTGTAAAATCTCTTTAAAATAACTTCTTGTGACTCCATAAGTGTCATTAACATCTCCTGTATACATTTTGCCATTTGTGTTGTCATTATTATTTTTTTGTAACAGCCCTTCTTTATACTTCTCTTGCTTTACAGCAGGTTTTGGTGTTTCGTTTCTATGTAAGTCCAAATATTTTCTTTCTTGTTTCAATAAATAATTCACAGCTGCTTTCTCAAAGTCAGGCTTTCACCCACTTTCACTTCACCACTGGATTTAACTTCTATAAAAAAACATCCACCAACACCTTAGGGATTTTTCCAATCTTATGGTATGGAAGTAATATCTTTTAAATTTTAGTATAAGTAAAAAGTTATTTTCACCTTTCTAGACTCTTTATTTCAGTCCAATATTTTTCTTTTTTTCCTATGAACAACCCCTTCCATTTTCAGTTGCCATTTTTTCCCATCTTTCAGGCATCAAATCTTTTAAAATATTTTTTAATCAAGTAGAATAGTCTTCTTAGAGTAGGATTTTAGTGACTCACCCAAGTGGCTAGATGCTGGTTACAGGCTTATTTTGGTGACTTGGTTACAAGTCACTCCATTTCTGTTTTGTGGCTCATCTGCTGCTAAACGCTGAGATGATCACAGCTCAGCATTGGAGATCCTCTGAGAGGTCCCTTCCCATCCCAGGGTGGTCACAACCTCCCCTGAGATTACAAAACATTCCCTCTCTTCATTGCCTCTCCAGTGCAGCTTTAGGGTCGAAACCAAGCACAGATCCGACCCGATCTACAAGTAGTCAGGCAGTTCAGCTCAGGAGCTTCCCGAGCCTGCTGCCTTGCTGCCACACCGTCTGCCGGAAGCTCCTGATCACATTTTTCTTTTAATCCCAGGACTGGTCATAGTAAGTTGGTGCTTGATAGACATGCTAGAACACTAGATCTCACTCAATTCAGTGTAGTTGCACCCTCTTGTAGACATCTATTATTCAGTTCCATCCCATGTCCTTTGTCTAATGAAGTTTAGCAACATCAGAACAAGTCAGTCTCAGAAAGATGGAGGAACTGAAAGGGAAATGTGATACTGGAATTTATTCAATAAAGTTTAAGCTTACTGTTATGTATTAGCTTTAATGTGCTTTGATTGTATGTATGTAGGTATTGAACATGCTCACTGACACACTTGGCAAAATAAAATTCTGATTCTGTTAGCTAATGATTGCTTTGTTTAAACTCCAGCCTGCTTATCCCCAGAACTGTTATCTGGTGTTTTCCGCGAGAATCAATGCTTAAAGCCTATTGGTCGCTGCCTAGCAGCCACCCATATAAATAAGAGCTGAATAGCAGTTAGAGCAGTTCTCTTTCCTATGCTGACTGAATAAACATGTTGCTGTTTCACCGTACTGTCTCAATGCCTCACTAATCCCGAAACACATCAGTGGCAATGAAGATGAGATGTGCTGCTAAGAAGAAAAGGGTCAGCATTTACTAGAAGTGAAGCCAGGCATCTGAGCCCTGGCAGAAACTATGTTCCCCCCTCCATCTGCCAGCAAGCCACGCTAGACACAACCACGTCCTACAGACCAGTCCTAGGATCAGCACAGACGCCTTAGCAGTGCAAGGCATTGAGAGGTTGGAGACAACTCACCATGGCCAAGGTCAGCAAATTGGAGGAGTTTGACATGGCACATCCCGAGAGATGGAGGTTATACATCTTCTGTGCCAAGAACTATCTAACCAAATTAGTGAAGATGGCTTAAAGGTCACAATGCTCCTGTGTGTGCACGGCCAGGCAACATTCGATATATCAGAAAACCTAGTTGCTCCTGCTATACTAGAGTTGGTTGCTTTCATAGAGCTTAAAAAGAAGCTCAAGAACCATTTTTAGCCAAAGCTTTCCATCATTGCATGGAGGCACGTGTTTGAACAGCAAGAGCAGCGACTAGGAGAATCTGCCGCCGAGTTCATAGTTGCCCTACAACAGGCATTCTGGCTTTGCAACTTTGCAGACCTCGAAGAGACTGAGAGACCGTTTGGTATGTGGATTGAGAAACAGGGAGCTCCAGCAGAAGTTATTTGCTAAGGAGACCCTCACATTCCAAGGTGCCATGAAGGAAGTCATGGCTGCCGGTCGCTGGAGGAGCTGTCAAAGCCTTACAGCCCTCCAAGAACACTCCCAGCCCAGAACCCATCCACCACGAGGATGCCAAAAGCTTAGAAGACTCCGACATGGACCATGATATCGATCTGCTGCAGAAGCAACCAGAGAGAAGTCAGCGATCATTTGACAAGGCAGTTCCCTTCACTAAATGTGCAGGTTGTGGAGGCCGACATAGATGGTTGGAGTGCGGGTTCTGCATAGCAGCATCCCGGGCCTGTGGTAAACAAAGCCATATCGCCGTCGTCTGTAAGGATTGCCATAGGAACGTACCACTAGAAGAAGTATTCTGGAAAGGTACTGGAGCCCCAGAGCAACACAGAGTCAGCTATTGCTCCAGTCGATGTAGCGTGTGTAGTACAGGTGCCTATCGCCCCCTTAAAGAAAAGCTTAGGCTCAAGGTCAAGCTTCATGGAGTTCCATACAACATGGAACTGGACATAGGGTCACCCCTATCTATAGTTTCCCTAGGAACTTTAAATCACATTTGCAGTTACAGCAGCAAGCAAGTTAAATTCAGACCATCTAACCTTGTGCTGATGAATTTCCAAAACATCCACGTAGTGGTTAAAAGAGAGACTATGCTAAATGTGCAGTTCAAAGAGTTTGAGGGTCCATTGGACGTTGTGGTAGTTGAGGATCACCATACAAACTTCAGCGGCCTAGACTGGTTTGATGCCCTGGGCATCCAAGTGACTGGCATTAACAGAATGCAAGCAGTGGACCTGTTGGTAGTTTACCAGAAATTTGCTGAGCTTGGGGAAATACAAGGGACCTCTAATTACTTTCCACCTTGATAATATGGTAGCCCCATTATGAATCAAGCCTTGTAGAGAGCCTTTCGCCCTCAAACCCAAAGTCGATGCAAAGCTGGATAAGTTGATACAACAAGGGGTGTTGCAGCCAGTAGATAGTGGGGTGTGGGAGACCCCCAAAGTCACACCGCTAAAGGCCAATGGTGAGATGTGCATATGTGTGGATTATCAGTGCACAATTAAGAGAGCACTTCAACAACATGCATATCTGGTGCCTGTAATCAGCCACATCTTGATGTCACTACAGGGAAGTTGAGTATTCACCAAATTAGATTTGGCACAAGCCTACCAGCAACTGCCTGTGGAGGGAACCATGGCAGAAGCTCAGACCATTGTCACCCACAGGGGGACTTTCAAGGTTAGGCACTTACAGTTCAGGGGTCAGTATAGCCCCAGGACTTTTCCAGGGAGTGATGGAGTGCACGCTCAAGAACATTCCAGGGTTGTGCCCTTATTTTGATGATGTCCTCATAGCTGGGAAGTCAGTAGACATTATGGCAGAATGGCATAAAATCGTCCTTCAGTGTTTCCGTGAAGTGGGACTAAAGCTGAAAAGGGAAAAATGCAAGATTGGGGTAGATTCAACTGAGTTTCTCCGTTTCCGCATAGATGCTGCAGGCATTCATATGGCAGATTCCAAGCTCGAAGCAATTCAGCAGGCCCCCAGTCCTAAGTCTAAGGGAGAGCTTCAGGCCTTTTTAGGACTACTGAACTTTTACCATGTCTTTATTGTACAAAAAGCCACGGTGGCAGAACTGTTACACAGGCTCTTGGACAGATAAGCACAGTGGCAGTGGACGAGTTTCCACAAGAAAAGTTTCTTGGCAGTCAAATCACTGTTATCTTCAAACTCAGTACTCACTCATTTTAATGAGAAGCTGCCTATCTGCATCACTTGTGATGCATCGCCGTATGAAGTAGGGACTATGTTGAGTCATTTAGCGGCTGACGGGAGGCAAGTTCCCATCGCTTACTATTCTAGGACCTTGTCTCCAGTGAAAAGAAATGATGCCCAAATAGACAGGAAATCATTGGCCATAGTGGCCAGTATCAAGAAATTTCATGACTATTTGTATGGTTGTCAGTTCACGGTCTTCACGGACCACAGGCCACTTCTGGGTTTGTTCACAACGAACAAACAAACACCTCAGATTCTATCTCCGTGAATGCTGAGGTGGACTATCTTCCTTTCAGCCTATAATTACAGGCTGATTCACAAACCGGGCAGGGAAATAGGCCATGCAGATTGCCTTAGCAGGCTGCCCCTGCCACACTTAGTGCCAGACCCTGCTCTGGCTGTACGCATCCTGGCTAACCAGGATTTGTTGGAGTCTCCCTTTCACGCTGAGGACGTGGCTGCTGAGACAGCCTCTGACACAGCGTTTAGTCGCATGTTGAACTGGGTGTACACAGGATGGTTAGAAAAATGTCCGGGGCCAAACTTTCAGAGTTTTTACATGAGGAATGATGAGCTTTCAGCTCATAAGGGGTGCATCCTATGGGGGAGTCGGGTCATAGTCTCAAGCTCTCTGAGGCCCAGGGTTTTAGAGTCTCTGCACGAGGGACATCTGAGAATAGTCTGGATGAAGGCACTTGTGAGAAGCTACCTTTTGTGGCCTGGGTTGGATAAAGATATTGAGGCCCAAGTGCATAGTTGCTACACATGGCCACAATCCAGGCCCTAAATGCCTCAAGCCCGTCCACCGATGAGAAGCCACACAAGCCCAGTGGTCAAGAATCCACATTGACTATGCTGGGCCATTTCAGAGACAACTGTTTTTCATTGTGGTGGACAGTCACTCTAAGTGGCTAGAGGTCTCACCAGTCCCAACTATGACTACTGCCAGGACCATCCAGGAACTGTGAAGGATCTTTGCAATGCACAGGTTACCTGACATGCTAGTATCAGACAATGGGGCCCAATTTACAGCTGCAGAATTTCAGCCCTTCTTGATGGCTAACTTGATAAGGCACACCACTTTGGTGCCCTTTCACTCAGCCTTTAATTGCCAAGCAGAACGCATGGTACAAATGACCAAAAAATCCTTAAAGAGGATCATAACCAGCAATTGACAGCACAAGGGGTAGATTTCTTATTCTGCCAATGCACGACTCCCTGTGCTTCTTAGGGCAGAAGTCCAGCTGAACCTAGATGGGGGCGGTGCTTAATCATGAAGCTGGATTGGCTGCATCCAGACTGAATTGCCTCAGACACAGTACAGCCAAAACCACCATGAAGTTTGCAAGTTGGTGACCTGGTTTGGGCCTAGAATCATGCTCGAGGGGCATTGTGGGTGGTAGCTGTGGTTGCTAAGGTGCCAGGGCCACTCTCGTATGAAGTGGTCCTTGAGAATGATAGAGTAATTTGATGGTACATCAACCAACTGCGCTGGAGGCTAGCAAACCAGTCGCTGGCTCAGGACTATTATAAAGGCCAGCCCCAAGGGCAGCATGACTGCGGCCCAACAATGGAGTCTGCAGGCACCGGTGAGACTCTTGGCTGAGGAGACAGGGGGCTGGCCATAGGTGGATTTTCCGCAAACATAAAGACTGCACCCACTGAGTGAAATTGGCAAACGGTCCCAATTTCCAGCCCGGCAGAGACTGTTCCTCCAATTCCCTTTGGCTTGGATCTACCAAGACAGCCCAGCCAAAGGGACTTGAGTCAACCCGATGCAAATGGGTTTCAAGGTCCTAGTCTACCCAGCCAGACAGGTGAGCAGGTAGCCCGGGAACCTCCAGCAGCTTTGAGATGTTTGGAACGGTCGCATAGCCCGCCAAAGTATTTGCAGGACTGTTCATTATTTGAGAGTGTGAACTATGTAGGGGAAAGGAGTGTTATGTATTGGTTTTAATTGCTGCAGGCAATTGAATAATAGCTAATGACTGCTTTGTTTAAACTCCAGACTGCTTGTCTCCAGAACTGTTAACTGGTGTTTTGTGCTGGAATTGATGCTTAAAACCTATTGATTGCCGTCTACCAGTGACCCATATACATAGTAGCTGAATAGCAGTTAGAGCAGTTCTCTTTCCTGTGCTGACTGAATAAATGTGTTGCTATTTTCACCATACCGCCTCACTGATCTCGAAACACAACACTTACCCTCTGCTCAAAAGGGAAAAGGAATCAAACACAACCTTATTCTCTAGCATAATCAGCCTCTCCTGAAAAATGTGCCAGAAAAATGATGTGAAAAATGAGTGCCACCTATTGGTAGAAACACAGAAGATAAATTTCAGAAATCAGTCAATCAAGTGCAGCACAAATAGTAGTAATTTTACATAACAATGAACAGCATTTATTTCACCAACATAAAACAGTTAGTTCTTTTTCTCCTTTGATGCTCACTTCCAAAATCACAAGCATTGCTTTGGACTGCTTATTCTTCTTTCATTGCTGCCATGACCTGCAGAGTTCTTACTGCTTCTATTTTCTCATGTCTTCAGCATCATCAACACAGCAATTTCCCATCCCATTGTTGCATCGACCAACATACACTTCCACAGGATGGCAGAGGGTATGTCGGCAAACCCCCTTTAGTCTTCTACATCGTCCGGTGCCTTCAAAGAAAACAGAAGGACTTGTAATTTTTATATTTCCTTTTCTAATTTCCTGCTTTTCATGTATTCGGCTTAGTATTTTTAAATCCTTTTCTACATTTTGATACTGTTGCTGATCACAAAAGGAACTGTTTAATAGGAATGTACATCTGAATTAGTTTTTCTAATGACTCCTATGCAGAAGAGATGTTATGAAACCTGAGAAAACATACGCACCCATGTTCATTGATAAAGAAGATAAATAATTAGGTTCCTAAGTAAAAAAAAAGTGTGAGAAAGGATGTTTTTTTAAAAAATTAGCAAGCCAATATTCTTGTCATTATGAAATCTAGACAAAACCAGAAAACAATATGCAGAAATTAATTAACATTTTCATTCCAACTATTACTGGGAAAATTTAGTAATTGATTGCATTGGAAAGTCCATATTTTATTTTATTGCAGATTGATGCTTTTAGCTCTTGAGCGCAGCGCCATGCTCTATACATAACCTTCATGTCCCTGAATACTTTGTACAGAGCATTGTTTGTATGAATACAAATTATTTGTATAATTGGTCTGTATTTGCATTTTCCTTATGTGTACTGAAATCACTACAGGTGTTCCTTGACTTACAACCCATTGCTTAATGATCCTTTGAAGTTATGACAGACCCCTCCCCCCAAAGGTACTTATGATCCATTTTCAAAATTATGACGCCTTCTCTGTTGGCAATCACATGATCATATTTTGAGTGCTTCACAACCAGCCTGTATTTGCAGTCATTTGTAGCACCCTGAAGTCACATGACTATGATTTATGATGGTTTGCCAGAAACCGATATTTGCATCCAGTTTCCAGCAAAAACCACCCCTTAGCAGATAATGGATTCACTGAACAAGCATGATGTTCACTCTATGACTGGGGCATTCACTATTCAACTGCTTTATTGACTGTCAGGCTCAATTATAGCAATAACAATAGCAATAGCAATAGCACTTAGACTTACATACCACTCCATAGGGCTTTACAGCACTCTCTGAGCAGTTTACAACATCAGCATCTCGCCTCCAACTATCTGGGTCCTCATTTTACCAACCTCAAAAGGATGGAAGACTGAGTCAGCCTTGAGCCAAGGCAGGATCGAACTCCTGATGTGTGGGCAGAGTGAGCCTTCAATAGTGCATTCTAGCCACTATGCCATCAATTATGGTTGTAACTTGAGGACTCCCTACCAAGAAACCTTGATATTACATAACAGCTCAAATTTTGGTTTTTTTTTAAAAAAAAGACGTAACCATTTCCACATTCAGAACAAAGAATGCAACACTTTCACACATGAATTTTGGACCTTATGTTGCTCTACAATATTTCCTTCCAATAGTCAGACTGTATTTTCTTCATCTTCTGCCTCTAACCATTTCTTAGAACAGCACAACTGTTGTTCATTACAATTACAATTACAGTTTAAAGTTCTAGTCTTATATATCTCTCCTGGAAACAACTCCTGTGAAAAGCAAATGTGTATGTAACTGGTTAGAAATTGTACAGAAATTGTACTGTGAAACACTCATTTTAATTTAGAGTATAGAGTAAAATTGCACTGAGCAATTGTTCAATTGGAACAAATTATCTAAAGATTTCATCTAAACAAGACAGAGTTAAAAATGGGAGAAAAATTAATTTGGTAGCCTTTGAATACAAACATGCATTTTTGCAGTCTATGGAATGAATCCCAGGCACACTAGGCACAGGATAGAAATAAATTTAATAAATACTTGGAAATAATAATTTCTTTTTTAAAAAAAGTCATAAAACACAAGTCAGTAGTAGAAATATTGAAAAAAGAAATTTCTCCAAAAGAAAATATCTGAGAAATGTTGGCAATCTTACCCGATTTGTCCAGGCATACTGTGTGGAACAAGAAAAAGATAAGTAGAAAAACATAAAAAACCTTCATGCTGACTGAGTAATAACTGGAGTGGTATTGCACTAAAGAAAAGAAAAATTAATATAAGAAGACAATAGAGATGTAACATTTCAATATATTATTTGTATGTTAAGAATAATTTTCCTCAGTTTGAAATTGATTCCTGGTAGGGACACAATTGTGTGACTTTTTTACCAGCAGGACATGCTTTTAATTTGCGATCAAGCTTATGGTTTTGTATTTTCTCATCGTACTTTCTGGGTTAAATGAATAACTCAAAATCTAATTTCTGTTGCCCTTAGAGCTTGCTAACATTGCACTGCTGAAAACTGACATTACAATTATAGTTTTCAGGTATAAATTAACAGGCAAAGAAAACTTCACAGAAATTTTTATTCTTTAAAAATCTTTATGCCCTGAACTGAAAAAAATGGACCCAATGTTTTCAGTTCCTCCCTCCTCTCTAGTGATGACTGCTGATTGTTGCCATAAACCAAATGATTCTTGGAAACCAACATTTATTTGTTTAATTATTTATATTTTCAAATGATATTGGTACCTAACAATAAAAAAATCACCAAGTCAATAAGCCCTCTCAAAAGTAATAAATAAACTCATAAACTCACTCATAAAATAAACCAAGTACAAAAGTAAAATTATAAAGGAAGGAAGAAAGGAAGAAAAAGAAAGAAAGAAAACAAAAATGCGTATCTCTCAAAGTCAGGTTTTCAATCATAGTATGTGCTTCTCCTGCACTTGATAGGTAAGCCAGATCTTTACTGCCCTCCTAAAACCTCAAAGAGAAGGAGCAGATTGGATTGTTTTGGGGAGAACTCCTTTTATAGGCAGAACCTGGAGAAAATTTGATCTGACTGGATGGGCAAATGAATATAGGAGAAGGTACTGTCAGTTTTACCAGATAAACCAAACAGGAAACACTGTCATATAGGCCAATTCTACTTTATTGTAGAGTGACATTAGCTGAATCTTGCAAGTACAATTCTCCCACAGTCACCTTTACAGCACAAGAACTTAGGGAGTGTCACTCCGGAGATTCTTGCTGCATCCACTTTTCAGTTGTGAGCTATGCTTCCTCATATCTGATTATTTCCTGGACAGTACCCTGACCCCCAAGTTTATTCCCACATATTGTTACAGGTGTTCCCTCAGGCGAGCTGATTCAGAACCATTGGAGTGCTAAAGATGATGCCCAGCACTTTGAATTATCCCCAGAAGTCAACTGGCAGCCACATGGAACCCTCAGAGTAGTGGGGTCAGCGTAGTATGATGGTCTGCCTGATCTGCCACATTTTCTATTAGCTTTTGTACAAATGCTTTTCAAGGACAGGTCCACATAAACTGTGTTCCAATAGTCCAAGTGGGTAGATAAATAGACATAGTTAAATAGACAATATTTGGAAGAACGTTGCCCAACTAATCTAAAGATTCAGTCTTTGCCCCATTTAATCTGGTGGTAAATGCCACTGAACACAGTTGGGTATACTTTTGAATAGATGTATATGGCAATATCATTCAAAACAGAATGATCATTTATTAGTCTAGTTGTATCTAAGTATGTTTAAGTGTTATTAAATGCCAAGATTTAATAGAGAGAATATTGTAATAATTCTGCTTCAGGGTATTCTAGTATCTGATTATTCAAAAATTTATGATGTGCTCAGAGATAAATCTATAACAGAGTTAAATACTGTTTAAAATTACATCTTAAAAGTACTTATCTCTAAATTGTATCTATGTATAGTAAATGTTTAAATTAAGACCTTTTATTTACTGATGATAATGACTGGAGAACACACACACAAATACATAAGATTTATGGCTCTTGCTCTAAAGCAATCCTTGCATGTAAAATTTATATCCACACCTAATTAGTTTTCATGAAAATGATGTTCTGGCATTTGTGGGTCAAACAAGTGAACAGAAACCTCAAAAGTATTCATCTGACTGGTTTTCATTATAAAACCTCTCTCTCAGTAGGTCAGTATTGTTCAATATTCACCTGAAATCTCAAAGTGATATAGAAAGTACACTTTTTGATTACTCACTACATATCTTTTCCTTTATGTATTAATTGAAATAATGAACTCAAGAACTCATTAATGAATGATGATAATGATAATATTGATAATATTATTCATTAAATAATATTAATGAATTCCTAAACTGAATGAATTATTCATTTGTATTCCTTGAATAAATGAATTGCGTTAATGAATGAATGAACTCCATGGTTATATGGATAATCGCAATTCTAGGCAGATTTGTACCATCTTCAACCAGCTGGTTCCTTCTGGTTAACCAAGAATGCACAAGCTACTATAGGTGAAGTTGGGCATCTATTCACAAGAAATGCTATAGAGTAAATGGACATCAGCAGGCTCACTGTTTCTGTTTTCCTGAACAGGTGACAGTATGGTCTGCTTGTTTATGATCAAGCCTCTATTTCTTTAGTTATCTTCTCCAATGGTGTAGTGAACTCCAGACATGATATTGGAGAAATTAAGCGAAAATAAGATTTGCATAAACAAAACTATGCTTTAAGACACAGTGACCACATAAGAAACAGCTCCAGTTGGCTCACCATGTTGTTACTAAGCCAATATCAATACAGGAGTCATCCTGTCTAAACCAGTGGTGGCCCGTGAGAAAATTTTGGTGGTCCACCAGGAAAATTTCCCATTTAAAAAAAATTTTTTTTACAGCAGAGGCAGGGAGATACACGAGGCTAGGCTGCCTCCGGGGCTCAGAATTCTCCTGCGCTGGCTACCGGAAGTGCTTTCAAAGTGCCCCTCAGCTGGCTGAAAGTGCGCAAATTCTGAACCCTGGAGTTTTCAGGTCAGCCGACGTCTCTCCAGCCCTGACTTCTGAGTGAGGTAAGGGGCACCGGTAGATAGCAGGGAGAGGTGAGTTGAGTTATAACCAAGGCCAAGGATGGACAATTGTGCCCCACTGCCAGCACAGGCATGGCAGGCAGAAGCATGGGTGGGGGTGACAACGCACTGCCAACAAGAGGAATGGCCAGTGAGGGAGCGGCCCACTAACACTAACCTTGTCCCAGCTGCCCTGGGAAAACTCGCCCAGCACAGGGGGGTGGAAGTGGGCAGAGAGCAGCACCTTCCAATGCCAGCTGAGCCTCAGAAGGAGGAGGAGGAGGAGGAGACGGGTGGCAGGTGGGCTGGCTGTCAAGTGGGCGCTCTCAATCAGCGGCGGTGGTAGAAGCCTCACCTAGTCTTACCTGCGCTCCTCTCACCCCAGCTGGCCTGGGAGCCTCACAGTCGTCCAAGGCAGGCTCCATGGCACCTCTTGGCTGCCCCCTCCTGGGCGCCGCAGCCCCACTCAAGGCAAAGTCAGACCTATGCAACTGCCCCTGCAGGCAGCTTGGCGGGCTAGGAGAGCACGTCTTTTGCGGTCTCAAGGTCCACTTTGAAATGCATGGGAGGGGGCGCCCAGCTCGCAAAAGCTGCCTGCATGGTGCCCTCTCCCTCAATCCGGGAGCGTGGCTGCCTGGGTTGCTCGCTCCTGGGAATGGCTTGAGGAGCAAAGCATCCTTTCTGCACTCTTGGGGAATTCATCTTCGCTCTCCTCTGTTCCCGGGTGCGGCAGCTGCTTTGCAACTAGTGAGAGGAAAAGTTTGTGTGAGAGGAAGAAGAGAGAATATAGGAAAGGAGAGGAAGACAGGGTAGGGGAAGAGAGGAGAGGAGGGGAGAGGGGAGCAGAGGAGAGGGAGGAGAGGAGGGGAAGATAGGAGAGGAGAGGAAGAGAGGGGAGGAGAGAGGAGAGAAAAATAGGAGAGAATGGAAGGGGAGAGGAGAGGAAGAGAGGAAAGGAAATGAGGGGAGAGGAAGAGAAGAAGGAGAGGAGAGGAAGATGGGAAAGGAGAGGAGAGGAGATGAAGAGAGGAGAGGAGATGAGAAGAAGATAGAAGAGAGGAGGGAACAGGGAAGGGGAAGAGAGGAGGGAAGGGGAGGAGTCCCATTTATGATTGTATTATAATTAAATAATCTTTTTTAATTTTGTTATATTAAATAGGTCCCTTTTATATTAATAAAATGAAAGTTCTCTGATCATTATTTTACAAATGCATGTACCCTTTAAAAAAAATCATATTGATGGGCCTCGGGATTTCAAATTATGAATTTGGTGGTCCCTGAGCTCAAAAAGGTTGGTGACCACTGCTCTAGAATATAAATGAATTCAGTATAGGATTAAGCATATAGGCTAGCCTATCATTTACCATAAGGCATTTGGAGTAACTCAGTTTTCAAAAGTTTCTGAATGATTAAAGCCAAGGGGGCCAACTTGTTCTCTGCTTGGAAACTATTCCATGCTATCGGCATGGCCACTAAAAAGCAGCAGCTGCAGGACATCAGTATTTCACAGAAACAAGAGAAGCACCAAGCATTTTGTTTTTCATATTCTGTTTTACAGTTGAATTGAGAGTTAGCAATTGGTGTAAAGACTACTAAGGACAATCCTAGATATAAGACCTTATCCTTGGTTTTTATTCAGCCATAATCAACTATGCAACAATTATATTAAGAGATCTGTCTCATCTCCAACTGCGACATATCTTCCTGTTGATTCAGTGTTTCTCAGCCTTGGCAACTTCAAGATCTGTAAACTTCCACTCCTAGAATTTCCCAGTCGCACAACTTAAAAGTTAACAAGGTTGAGAAACACTGATTTAATTGATACTACGATACCAGCTGAAACGGATTTATAGCCAATGTTTATCTATGAAACAAAACAAGTTTGAAAGCTCTATGGAGAACAGTGTTACGTGTATCCTATGGAAAATTACATGAGATGCACCTCTGTATTATCAGAGATTCTGTCTGCAACCCATGTGGAAATGAATGAAAACCTCTTAATTATAATTTTTTAGTGAGATAGGCGGCATTTAAATTTAAGAAATAGATTCACACCAGATAATATCATGCATATATTTCTAGGAGTGCCTTTTTAAGCATCCATTGATATGTTTACTTTAGCCTGACTATTCTACTATTTCCACAAAGAACTACAATCTTAACAAATGATTCTAGAACTGGTATTTAAGTAGAATTCTTAAAATGCTTTTATCTGCAACACACATGCTCTTAAACAAATTGTTTTTATGCCCATGCTGATATCTTTTCACATCCAGGACAGTTTAGTTTGAGAGAAGCACAAAATTCTAAAGAGAACTGCTTTCTAATCAGCAAATTAAAAACAGAAAGTACAGGTAAATTTGGTTCTCTTCAAAATGTGAACAAATGACAATTACTGATTGAAATACCCCTTACAGAATGATCAAATTTGCTCAGGTAATGAATATGACTCAGTGGATCACCACTGTAAAACAGGTTCACAAAAACACCCATCTGGAGAAGAGAATATTTAACACAATTTTCTTCTGCAAATTTTTTTTCATCAAAAGAAACTTTTCCTGCTATATGGAAAGACAGAATGGTCATCTCTCTATCTAATATCAGATACAATGATTTGGATAATGAGATTCATAGGTCAAACTTACACGGTTAGGATCTGTTTGAACCCCAATCCATCTCTAATTTTATTACATATGAAGCTGCCACCAGTAAATTTTAATTGGCATAATTATTTAAGTGCTGCATAATATTTTCTCTAATGTCTTTTGTTAGAAAGGCAAGGGAGTGAACTGGGGCCTTTTATATGTAAACATGCATTTTGCTATTGAAGTATAATCTCCTTTCTCACACTGATAGAAACATAAGAATATACATTTTTAGAAGGGAGAAGGAGAAGCAACTTAATTCAGCTTCAATCATTCCTACAGTTTTAAAAAATGATTCTAGATGACTGTTGCCAAGTCTGTGTATCCTCCAGGCAATATATTGTATTATTAGGCAAATAGCTTCATAGGAATAAGCTTCACAGAACTATCAGGAAGCACTTGCATTTCACAAGAAAATGACTTTTGCCCTGGGTGTGACGTTAAATGAAAAACTCCGAATACATTACAGAGCAGAAGAACAGAAGGGGGGGAATCAAATCTACTTCCATACAGCCCTGCTCTGTGGCAATCCTGAGTATACTGGATGTGATCTGAGTAGGCTTATGAAAATGGTGTGTTGAAAGAAACAAACATCTCTGAATGATATCTGATACATCAGAAAAGAAAACACAAGATGTCTTGCATAAATTTAATCCAGTTAAAAGTTCTTTGCTTCTACAGTTGCCAGGAAACTATGCCAAATTTTACACTGCTAGTAATTTGGAATATGTTTTCAACAAGGATGTGTGAAATTAAAAAGAAACTGTTGTTTTTACTATGGTCTTATTCTTCCAACATAAATGTTGGAACAGATTACATAGATGCTAAAGCAACTTAAACTAGCAACTGTTTCATTATCATTATTATCACGGCAATTCTGGTGGGCCATACTGATATCATTGCTAAACAACAGGTGTTGTCATTACTCTTTTGGTGAACAGATATATAGATGATATAGATGGAAACCTGAAAACCATCACAGACCAGCTACTAGACCCCTTGCAATCCAGATTGGCAGATGATGCTGTTAATATGGCTCTGCACTGCATACTTCAACATCTTGATTTCCCAAGGACATGTGCAAGAGTCTTTTTTGTGGACTTCAGTTCTGCATTCAATACCATCATTCCAGATATTCTTCTAATCAAACTGACTCAGCTAGCCTTGCCTGACCAAACCTGCAAATGAATTATAAGCTTCCTAACAGAGAGAAAGTAGGAGGTAAAGCTAGGCAAAATAACACCAGATCAGCATAGGAGCCCCTCAGAGCTGTGTGCTCTCTCTACTTCTCTTCTCCCTATATATTTTAACCCCTCTGTCAAATACTAAAATTTGCAGATGATACAACAGCGATTGGCCTCACTCGAGACAACAATGAATCTGCCCACAGATGGGAAATTGAACAGCTAGCGTTGTGGCGTGGACAGAACAATCTTGAACTGAACTCACTCAAAACTGTAGAAATGATAGCTGATTTTTGGAGAAACCCTTCTATTATATCACCTCTCACAATATCAAACAATACAGTATCAATAATAGAGATCTTCAAATTTCTAGGTTCTACAATATTCCAAGATCTAAAATGGTCAGCTAACATTAAAGTTATCATAAAAAAGAACAACAATGTTATTTCTGAGACAACTCAGAAAGCTCAGACTGCCAAAGGAATTGCTGACACAGTTCTACAAATGAATCATTGAGTCCATAATCTGCACCTCAATAACTGTCTGGTTTGGCAATGCAACCAAACAAGATAAACACAGACTTCAAAGGATAATTAGAACTTCATAAAAAATAATTGCTGCAAACCTTCCCTCCATTGAAGACCTGTACACTGCACGAGCCAGAAAGAGGGCTATGAAAATAATTATAGACCCCTCACACTCTGGACAGAATCAATTTCAACTTCTTCCCTCCAGATGCTGCTACAGGGCATTGCAAACCAAAACAACTAGACATAAGGATAGTTTCTTCCCCAATGCCATCATTCTGCTAAACAACTAACTTTCACAAAACTGTTAAATTATTTAGTAGGAATATATCATTATTATCCTTCTCATCTTTCCTATTATTTATTGCCTATTACCAATTCTCTTATTTGTATGACAATTAACTTGCTGCTTACATCTTAAAATATATAATAACTGTTTCATATAGATTATTAGTATTTCTATGACTGTTCAAATATAGACTGTTACAAACCTCTGCCAAAATTGTATAGTATGGTATGATGAATGTGTTTTGTGACATGATGATTATACTTTATGATTATGCATGTATTTTATGACTAGGATCACAATTTGTTTATGTACATGACATGATAAATGCACTTTATGATTATGAATGTATCTGATTATAATCACTGTTTGTCAACTGTAGCCTGTGTAAGTATAAAGCATGTACATCGGAAACAAATTCCTTGTGTGTCCAGACACACTTAGCCAATAAACTCTAATACTAATTCTAATTCTAGATATACAGACATAGTTATAAATATAGATATATCACACTTTGTCTCCAACATTTCATTTCATTTCATTTCATTTATTAAATTTGT
>JANHFO010003059.1:24482-34969 GCA_032468095.1 Pareas carinatus | reverse complement strand
CCCCACATACCAGACCGTTGGAGCCTCCTCTCTCCTGGCCCCGACATTATGGAGGCTGCTTCCCGGCGGCCATTTTCTCCGGCAAAATGTATGTATCCTTTAAAAAAATTCATATTAGTGGTCCGCGGGATTTAAAATTATGAATTTAGTAGTCCCTGAGGTCCAAAAGGTTGGCGACCACTTCTCTAAGTGATGGCCTAATGTGTCTAAAACACAAAATGCCAACTTAAAATTCTCCAGAGGTTTTGAACTCTTTTTATGCAATAAAATGAGAACCAATTGGTTTCCACTGGGATTTAAAAATCACAAATGGAGCCTGAGCTTATGGAATCAGCTCAAGAAGCTGAAAGTCCAGTAGTCATGTAGATTACACAGTTAATCCTCTAAAAATATGGCATGTCCTTTAGGCAGGGATAGGGGAGGGGGGCAAATCATGACCCCTCCTGAGGTCAGAAATAATCATATGATTTTGCCAACAAACTATTAGTATTTCCCTAGGGCTAGGAGTTTCTTTACTAGTAATAAATTCTAGAATTTCTTTTAGAATTCTAAAACTTTTAATGCAATTGCATTTTATTTTAAAGAGTCAAGTCCATTAAAAAAAGCAGGCTTTCTTCTCAGAAAATGTCAGAACTCAATGTATTTCTTTTGTTGATAGGAACCATTACAATGCACATATAATTCTTTTGCTGCTCTGAAGCCCATCTTACCATTCCAAAAGGAAGATATGGGAGGAATGTAAAATTCTGTTATTCAGAATGTTATTTGCTTCTTAATAATCACACAATACTAAGAAAATACACAAAATTACAACAAAGACTGAATAATTCACATTTTTGACTCCTTATTTTTCTTTGGTTTTAAAAAGTTGGTTTTAAGCCCGTTGTAACACCCACATTACATATGAATATTTTTGTTAATATATTTTAGACACAAATTTACATTTATAAATATAAGTGTCATAAATAAGCTTTTCAAATATAAACATTCACCATTTTATTTAAGTAGAGAGTTTCTGAATTTAAATCAATTAACACTCCATCCTAATTTTACTTGGAATATCTATTGGTAGTAAATGGCACTTTGTATCTAAATTAGGTCTAGAATTAAATTCCATTAGTCATGTTTGCATATGTACATACTCAGATGAACACTTATAGTACTGAAATTAATGGAAAATAATTTTTAAAACCTCTTTTTAAAAAGCATATACCATTGACTTCATGGTATTATTCCAAGTTTGCATAGGATTGTATCTTTGTAAAAAAAAAGAAATTGTAAATAATTTAGCTTTCTTACAAATGATTAGCTGGTTAACATACTCTTGACTGTCCTTTGAATATACTGCAATATAAACTCTTGGATTTCTAAAGGAAAGGAGATGAAACCTTGTGTAGCATCTCTGTATATAGTGTGGACGATCATTGTCCTTACTTTCTAGGATCAGATAGGCCAAATCTCGCAAATGGCTTTTCTATTAACCCTTTGGATCTCTATTCTAAACTTTAATATATCTAGGAACTTATTTGATTTCATTCCTACAGCTGGATAGCTGTCTCCCTCCCTCCCTTCTCATACTAACCTCTAAATTCCAGATGACTGGACTATAATTCTTGTCATTCCTAGTTTGAATACCCAGCAGAATTATGTGCTCTTGTAGCCAATCACATCTGAGGGACCATTACATTGTAATAGGAAAATCTGTTCAGAATAGATGATGATGATATTATACTTCTCCTCCACAAGATCAAGATGGTGTAGATAAGAAGACTTTCCTTAGTTTTGTTCTCCAAAACATCTTCATAAGATAAATTGGTCTGACAGATAGAGATTACGTAAAGTAAGTATTAAAGCAAACACTTAATCCTAGACCTTCCTGGTCTTCCTGATTCTACTCCATCTAACATTGATTTATTCATTTGTTTATTAAGGGGACACAGGGACTCAGCAGTTAAAGACACTGAGCTTGTCAGCTGGAAAGCTGACAGCCTGGATTCAAGACCCGAGTGCCTCATGATGAGTAAGCTCCTGGTACTTTGCCCAGTTTCTGCCCATCTTGCAGTTTGAAAGCATCCAAATGCGAGTAGATAAATAGATACCATTTCAATGGGAAGGTAACAGTGTTCTATGTGACTTGGGGTATAGTCATGGTGGCCACATGACAATTTATATGCTGCCCATCTCACTATCAGTTGACTTTGGGCATGCAATAAAAATATATTTGAGAACAGTTTTGGAAAACTGAGGTGAATGCATTTTTAAAATATGGGGAAGAGGTCATTTTGGAAGACTTTATTAAACTCTACCATTTATAATAGTTCTTGTTTTATGCTGTTCTGCCCACTGTGAGTTGTTTGTAATGTCATTACTATTTCTGTGGCCTACTATACAGACTTTCCTTTTTCTGTGAGACGAAAATAAGCATTTTGAATTGGTTTGCAATTTCAGGTCATGACTTCTGACCTCACTGCAAGGTTCCTCCAATCCTCTTTGCAGTTTGATACAACTTGGGGTATTTTGTCCAGTCAAAGAAAAATATTAATTAAAAAAATAAATGAATAAATGAATTAGCTGAATATCAAGCACACTTGTTCAGCAGCAGTTATTGCAGGCTCATTTCTCATATGAATTTCCCTGCTTGGCAGCTTACTTTCCAACAGGAAGCCTGATGACTATTGTAATAATTGTGAAAGGCGACTATTTTAATAGGACCTCAGACAAAAGATACAGCAAATGGATTTGTCCTTTTACAAAAGTCAATATACCGTGTTTCCCCGAAAATAAGACACTGTCTTATATTAATTTTTGCTCCCCCCTCCCTGCTATCCCCAGGCGCTCCTTACCTCATGCAGAATAACTTCATGCAGGAGAGCAGAGAGGGACACGCGGCTGGGCTGCTTGCAGGGCTCCGAATTCTCCGCACAAGCGCTCCCAAAGCACTTTACAGCCGATTGAAAGAGCGGGAATTCGAATCCTGCAGGGTTCAGCCAGCCGATCTCTCTGACTTCCACAGTTCCAGTCCAAAATATCTGGCACAAGCATGGTCAAATGAAATCTAACATTGAGGGAGATTCATTAGCCAGTCCAGAGACAAAGTCCACAAAGTCTATGCAAATAAATAGTTGCTACCAACAGAAGAGCTTCAACTTGCTACTCTTAAATAGAGGCAACCCTAATGGTTGCTCGTTTGAAGGGCAAGGCTCTTTCCTTGCCAGGAGTCTTTCCTCTCAGCACAGCCTCTGCCCCGAGAGAGGGTGGCAGCTCAGACTTCTTATCTTAAAGACTGCTGGTAGCTGCGCTTTCTGGTTACGATCCATTTTGGTCACATTCTTAAATTCAGTATTTGGTGTTGTTGTTTTTAAAGCTTCACACCAGCATCTTTCATTTTTCAGACAAATTATTGTAAAACCCTCTTCCAAGGTGTTATACTTTAAGGAAGGAAGTACATCAAGTTTATGTATCATTGTTACCTGATGTATTTAGCTTGTGACAAAATATATCTGAGAATTGCTGAACTAGCAGAAATAGGAATTGGGGGAATTAAAAATTCTTGGAAAATTATCAATGATCTCAAAGATGAGGATAATATCACTAGAAGCAAGATGAGTCCTTTGGGAGAAGGGCGGTATATAAATCTAAATAAATAAAAAAATAAAAGACTTAAAGAAAACTCTGACTGAAACTGGAAGAATAGAGTGCTGTTCAAAAATCAATTTAGATTAAGCCTATGTCAAAAGACAATGCCAACCCAACGCAAATAGGCAGAGAGGAATTTGAAGGAGTTACAAATTTAATTCTCTTAGGTTTAGCAAATTCAGGGGGATAGTGAGGGTAACCAAGAAAGCAAGTGATGCCAGCTGCTTCAAGAAAATATTGTGGTAAGTCAGGACAAAATATTAAAGTGCAAAAAACTTCTTGCTGGCAAGAAAGTACATATGGAGAAAAATTGATACCTTTGAAATGAAATTGTAGAGAATACTTTCTGCCAGCACACCGTCGCTGGGGTGAGACAGTTGGCTCAGATAGCCTGGATTTCTTACTTTGAAAGAGCAAAAGGTAGACATGATAATTTTATCAGACACAGCATCTGTGAACAGTATCACTCTTCTGCTCATAGTTGCGGACTTCATGCCTATGGTTAGCCATTGTGACCCACAATCATGGACAGGATGGGAAATGGGCCTGATTCTGAAAGTTTGTTCCTATGGTCCTATTGGTACAGATACTGGGCATGAATTTGACAACACATATTGGGTTTATTACAAACCTGCTTTTAAGCATTCATAAGCTCTGAATTTATGACATCACAAGTCATATGAAAAGTGGATACAGTATCTGGTGTATGTGTAACCTGTGGATTCCATTGAATAATGTGTTCAAAAGAGACATGGGAACCTTTTTTAAAAATAGATTTTAGCTCCTGTTATTAAATGTTTTTATTTACTAAACATCTTGAGAGTAAAGAAGAGAGAAAGTATATGCATTATAAATTGGATCCCATGGTATGGCACCATACAAAAACCAGATTAAGGCCAACTAAGGCACCAAGAACAGCTCAATGGTGTCCCTCAACAGAAGTGAAAAAATCTCCTGCCATTAAATAGAAAAAAAATGTAACATTTTTAAAATTTAGTCACTCATGCCAAAGGAAACATTTTTAACTATCCAGTTTAAAGATGAACATGACAGATAAAACAATTACAAAGAAAGTTACTAATCTGGAGTAGAGAAGTGAAAGAGCTAATGGCATGATTACTAGAAGAAACTCTGTTGTGGTGTTCTCAGTCCCTTTATATGTTTATTTATATGTTTATTTATATGTTTATTTATATGTTTATTTATATGTTTATTTTGCTTAATGGTTAATGGCTGCATTTTACTGGAAAGGAGTCAACTTTAGGGATAATTTGTTTTCAATATAGTGCTGAGGGGCTCTTTGCATATTCCCTCTTAAAAAGTCATAATCAGGAAATTTTAAAAGATTGTTCAAGTGTGAGGTTTAAAGTAGTGTGATATTGCTATCAGCCTTGCACGCCTTGGCGTGAAGGTGAGAGACATCCATCATTTAGACTGAAACAGTATTTTATCTGGTAGTAAGCCTCATTAAGGTCACGAATGAAAGACAGGGATAAGATTGCAGTGCCAGTCATTTATTCATCAGGGTACTTAACTCAAATATATCTCATGGTGAAGATAGGAATCATGAAAAAGCAATTTCTTATTCTGTGTTTTATCCTATTGTACCTATTAGAGTAAAGGATGTGTATTTTATTTTATTTTGTTCACTCTCAAGCTTTTTAATGAGGAGATACTTTTTTGAGTCAAACCAGACAGACCAATGAGATACAGATTGAACCATTCTCTGTGGAAAAAACTCAAAGTTGTTTTGAAAATGAACTTGCTTCCCTTAAATGGGAACTCATCTTTTAAAACGTTTTCTGTAACATTCCTAGATGCTACAAACAATGCATCAATTGAAGAAGTCAATAATATCTTGACCTAAATATATTTGAAAACACTGAAGAGAAAAGCAACTAAGGAAATTTTGAGTCATTTGCAACCTACAGATAAAGCAATCAAAGGCATTAGGAGAGAACGCTGCAATAAAATCCCAAGGAATCTTCACCATTAGACGCAGTCAGAGGACATGGTTTAAAAGAGCTCATTTCTTTAAGTCTTGTTTCTTCCTAAGTTGCTTCTAAAGTTATTAGCCCTGTTTTTTTATTTTTCTCTGCCTCTCTTGCAAAGATGTGACAGGCAGGTTTCCCTCCTATTGGCTTGATTGACCACACAAATATAATATTGCCTTCTCAAGGTATCCTTTTGTGACTTTCTGATCATGTGTAGCAAATTCATGTTGTTTTGACTAATTGATATTGTCACCCAAGTTCTTAAACAAAATTGAAATAACTTTTTCAGTCCTTTGTGAGGGATAACGTGTGCAATTGACAACAGCTACAGCTGGCCATATAAGCTGAAATACATGTAAGACTGGAAGGATTCTGTTTCTTCTCTTGTTCTAGAACAGTGTTTCTCAATCTTGGCAAGTTTAAGAGGCATGGACATCAACTTCCAGAATTCTCCTATCAGCCATACTGTCTGGGGAATTCTGGGGGTTGAAGTCTGTGCTTCTTAAATTTGTCACAGTTGAGAAACACTGCTCTAGAAGACTTTGAAGTATTACTTCAGATCACCCATCATCGTTGATCATGCTCATTGATGGGTAACACCTGGCTGAATGCATCAGCTCTTAGGCCACCAATGTCATAATATCATGTTTAAAATCTTATACTCCCCAGCTCAAGCCAGATATCCTGCAGGTGTGTGACATGCACTTCACAGAACTCTCATTATGACTTTCACTGTGAATTTTAGGCAGAAAGCTAAATATGAGATCTTCCCAGGTTTGGGAAGGCTGCCATTGGAGTGGAATGCTACTAGACAACAGGCTGTCAAGGGATACTCTCCAAAGGAAATAAAATAGGTCTAAGGCCCCTAAAATAACTGGAACTTTTAGTGTTTGCCTGAGTAAATTAATCCTATTGATTTTAGTGGGGTTTAAGAGTATTCGGTTTCCTCTCATTTCCTCTGAATTTTGTCTAATGGCTCCAAAGAGAACACTTACTAGATCAAAGTTTTTTCTCGCTTTACCTTATCAAGACATGCCTTGCTTTGATTTCCCAGACAGGAAAGAAGCAGCTTAGGTGTTGAGTAATCTATGGATATTGTGTTATCTCTGTCCCATGAGAGCAACCCATTCTCTTTCCCCCCCCCAAGACACAATGGAAGGAAAAAGATGTGCATGATCTGAAGTAAAACTGCACATTTCAATTAATACAAGAAATTGATTCTCTTTCCCCATCTTCCTGCCACATTTGTTTCTGCTCTGAATTGTGGCTATTAAAGTAAATGAAAATTACTTGATGGAATTGTGGGTCTTGCTTTAAATTCCCCATCCCCACTTATATCATACTGGGTGCTGGTTTCTCCTTCCTCCTACTTCTCTTGTTAAGCATCTTAATGCCTGTGTCAACTTCCTCCAATTGTTTCACTTGGATAGGATTTCCTGAGCACCTTCCTCAGAATTCTGCGGGCAGATCCTTTACTTTGGTTTATTCATTAGCGGACTCGTTTTTGTGTAAAAAAGATAATGATTTTCTCTGCTACAGACCTTTTCAGAATAAACATTATTGACCAATGAGCTTTTTTTTGCAAAGTTGCATAATTCATCCTTTTTTGACATATGACTGAATGTGACATGTAGAAATAGGAGGAAATATGAGATCACCAATGAGAGAATGCAGATGAAAGAGCCTGAGAATTGCCTGCAGTGACACAGCTTCCTTAAAACATTTATGGTTGCTTAAAATATCTTAATGGTTAAGTCTTGTTCTGAGTTTTTCTTTGGAGTGACCTAGCAGGATGTTCTGTCATTTTGCTTTTCTGCATTACTAATTCATTGGCATATTTCATGTATTAATTACCTGGTTCCACTTTTTCCTTTCTTTTTCTTAGTTTTATTTCAGAGGCTTGCAGAAGGCAAAGCAGCCATCCAATGGCATGCCAGCAGAATGTAAGGCTCCAGTCCTCCCTCCTAATACTGGAGGACTGGGTTGGTTGGTTGGTTGGTTGGTTGGTTGGTTGGTTATTTATTTATTTATTTAGATTTATATACTGCCCTTCTCCTGAAGGACTCAGGCCGGTGTACAGAAAACATAAAAAATTTAACATTGAACTTTAACAATATAGATTGAAGAGAAAAGAAATATGCATAGTATTGCTTTAAAACTCCAGTGTGCAATGTTTTATCAGTAAAAATAGTCCCAGGATCTTACTGTCACTTTCCCCAAATTTGGCAGTGTAGTCTTAGATCAGAGGTTTCCAACCTTAGCCCCTTTAAGGCTTGTGAACTTCAACTCCCAGAATTCTTTCTGGGAGTTGAAGTCCACAAGCCTTAAGGGGGATCAAGGTTGAAGACCTCCGATTTAGACAACCAAGTCCATGCCCCACTCATCCAATTAAAGGTGACTCCACCAGATTTAGCCACTGTTTGAACACAATGAAGGGAAGTGTAGCACCTCATTGGTTCTACTGTCAAATAGCTGTCACACTTGGAAAACTGGAGGGAGGGACACAAGGGACCATAAACATTTGATTGAGCAGTACATGTGGCTTCTACATTATCCACCTTTGCTTTAAAGAGTTTAAGGCAATGTTCATGGTTTTTCCCTTGGGTTTTTTTTCACAATAACCCTGTGATGTCATTATGGTAGTGACCTGTCCAAGAACACTCGTGACTTTCCTGGCTTAATATATTTTGAGCGGAGAGGTGAGGATCTATTACAAAAACAAACAAATTTAAACTACACTATCAAATGCAAGAACATTATTAGTTTGTTGCCTATTTAAATTGTGGCTACTACCGAGAATCAGCTCTTTGTATATGTACTCTCATATATACGTACATACTGTATATACCCAAATTGTTCTTCCTTTATAGGACAAAAGCAAAGTACAAAAATGGTCTAAGAAATAATAAAGTTAAAAATTAATTTTTGAAAAAAGCATTTTAAGTATTAATCAAAAAATGATTCGATATACTTTTCTGTGGCATAGATTTTATAATGTTTTCAAATGTTACAGAATCCGTTTTTATTGTTTTTCCTAAGAAAAATCTGTTCGATAGCTGGTTAATAAGTGGCATATATAGTTTCCACCTTTCTATTTGTTGTTTTATTTTGTAGTTTTTCATGTCGTTCCTGTTTTGTGTTTTTTATGTAATTATGTAATATTAAATTATTTAATAATTGAAGATAAACTATGAACCTGAAATGATAACATAACTAATTTTTAAAAATAGATTTCAAAGAAACAAGTGAAAGCTTATAAAAATACTGAAATTAAAAGCATGAAACAAAAAAAGAAGAAATAGCTAAATCTAGTTTATAGCACAAAATGCACTGTACCACTTACATCTTTGTATTATTCCAACCATCCACCACAGCTATGATTCATTTGATATCCATTTTACTGTTTATATTTCTTAGCTCCCTCTTTATGATGATTTAGCCAGTTCCATTCAGCCATGACTTTCAATCTCCTTCTTATTCACTCTTCCTTCATTATTTGTTTTGTGATTTTATTTTCATTCATTCTCTTTTGATGACCACACTAACTCAATCAATTTTTTTATACTGATTGCTAATGTTTGTATAAAGCCTTCAACCATTCAGCACCTACTGTCATGATCATGTCTCTTCTTGTTTGACCATACATATTTTTGAATACCCCATTTCCACAGTTGTATATGTCTTCTAATATAATCAATATTCATTTCCATTCAACATGGACAGAAGCACACTGTAATTAACAGCTTTTTTTGCTTCTTTCACCAAACATTCATTCTTAGAACTGATCACATATTATCTTTATCTTGTTACTATCATTTGCGTATTTTTAAAATTCTCCATCAATCTCCAAATCTTTTGTAGACAATTGAATTTATCTCTTTCCCTCTTTCTCTCTTTGCCATTTATGTGTAATTTCCAAACATTCATTCAATTTTCCCAGTTCCAACACTGATCTTGAACACATTAATTTCTGGTCCCTACTCCTTGTTCCTTTAGACTACTTACTTATGTATGTAGTTGGGTATATATGAATTTATGTATTTATTTATTTGACAAATTTATATGACTGCCCAACTCTCACATAGCTGACTCTGAGCAGCTTACAACATTAAACATTCATAACATAAAAACCCATATCACCTCCCCCACACACACAAACACAATCTAAATTGCTGTGAAAATGGTTGAGTCATCAATCAACAATGTGGTATCATCTGCCTATAAAAATACATGTACATTCACATCCCTAGCCAACCAACATACCTCAAGCATCAGTCTAAGGATTTCTTATGAATTAATGCATAATTTCACTTAATAAGAACATCGCACCTCTTTACCTTATTCCCTGCTCATTGTTGAGTCATTTGCCAAACATTTCATTTGTGCTTTATTTCTTTCATATATTGCTTTTATCACATTCAGCAACCAGCCTTCAAATCCATATTTGCATAAAACGTTCTAAAATTCAGTCCTATTCATCATATTATACATTTTCCAAAATAATTATGGAAACATTTATGCAGTATAAATAATACTGGGAATATAATTAGACATACACTGATCTTACGCAAGTCTGACAAATAGACAGGACATTCATCCATTTTCCACATGTGGACTTATTTATTTATTTGTATTTATATTTATTTATATTTATTTATTAATTTTTTATACCGCCCTTCTCCCTGAAGAAACCCAGGGCGGTGTACAGCCAAATAAAAACAATTATAACAAATACAACAAAACAACACCTTAAAAAACACATTAAACAATTTTATCAGTGACTAGCTGACCCGGCCACGCGTTGCCGTGGCTCAGTTTGTGGCTTTTTGAAGTGCCTGGGGCGGAGATGAACTCCCC
>JANHFO010003059.1:9160-19936 GCA_032468095.1 Pareas carinatus | reverse complement strand
TCTATCTATCTATCTATCTATCTATCTATCTATCTATCTATCTATCATCTTCCAGCAATAGTTACATCCTTAAAATATATTTTAAAATATTCTGAGGGCCACTTTACATGTAATATTTAATAAGATTCTTTATTCATGGTGGTAGTGAGGGGAAGAGAATATTGGCATTTTGCACAGCTTATTTGGAAAGTATGGCATATAGATAGTTCTCGTTTTGCATCCATAGTTGAGAGCAGCAACTCGGTCATTAAGCAAAGCAGTAAGTGAAACTGTAATTGTGCTTATGATCTTACTTCAGTTTTCCTTAGCTTTACAGGCCTGCAAAGGTCACAAATGTAAAGATCGATTGCAGAGTTATTCCTTTGCATTCCAGCAAACCAGAGGGTCAGTTCTGAGATGCTTCTCCCTCCTCATTCCTGCTTTGGACTCTGATTTCGGTAATTAGACTGTTGTCCAGACTGCAGTTCCTCCTCCTGTCTCTCAAGGTTATTCTCACAGTCAATTACAGAGATCAAGTTCTGCCACCTGTATGTTGGGTCCATGTTCCCTATGATTGATATTGGCCTCCCAGAAAATGACCTGTGGCTGGGTTCAGAAATGATAAATGCCTCTTTATGGGAGAAGATGATTCATCCATATTTCATCCAGACTCCAACCTTTCCTTTTTAATTGAGGAAGTAGAGGAGCTACAGTTCCAAAGACTTATGAGGAAAACAGATTATTAAAATCCATAACCATCACCATGGCCCTTCTTGATCTCTCAGTGGCTTTTGATACCACCGAATACAGCATCCTTCTGGATTGGTTGAGATGGTTGGAATGGAAGGCCATCAGTGTTCCTCAGTGGATCAGAATCTTCACCAGAGTCACACATGTAGAATTCAAGCTAACCTCTTTACTATACTCTGTCTATTATACAGAAATCTCCATAAACTGCTTGTCTTCTCTTGGGAAGAGATAGGTAAGGTTCTATGGAGCTTAGGGAGGGTTGGTTCTGGATCTCTTGTGGCTGTGGAAGGATTCAAGGCTAATTCTCTGCTTGAGATCTCCTCCCTGCCTGACTGACTGGACATTTTTCAACTTCTCTTTCCTTCACGGCCAGTTCCAATTGGTGTTTTTGGGGGTGGTGGGGGTGGGCTTGACTCTTTACCTGCTACTATTTAAAATCTACATGCAACTACTGGATGAGGTCATTCATTAGCCGCCCTGAGTCCTTGGAGAGGGGCAGCATACAAATATGATTAATAAATAAATAAATAAATTAGCAGGAGATTAAATATTATAAATACAGTGATGATACTCAATTGCCCATCTTGGCCTTTGGGCTGGCCATGTGCTTTCCCAGTGCCTGGAACCTGTACAGATCTGGATTGGGAAATTCTGGCTTCAGCTCAATTCTATGTGACTGCAGGTTCCAGTAACTTTCCATCATTAACCCATGATATCATTAATATGGATGCCAGGATACTTAGGATAAGTGCTTAATTTTCCTCAGAAATTTCAAACCAAGGTTTTAGTTGAAAAGGGGAAAGAAAAGAATACAACACTATAATAAAGTACAAAATATCAGAATAAACTCTGGTGTCAGCAGAGACTAGACCAGAACCGAATCTGGTTGCACCTTTAAAGTAATATAGTGATTAGAAGTCAGCACAACATGCCTTGCCAAACTAATTCTATTTCATTTTTAAATGCATGACATCCTTAGTAGATTGTGAAAATGTTTCAACCTATAATATGTACAGGAAATAATAATTATATTATATAGTCAAACCAACACACAACATACACCATATAATACTTCTGTATCTGGGCATGATAATTAAAGAAAGAGTCGAATGACTTGGAAAATATATAAATAAGGTCTACAAAAACTATGACAGCACTAAAATATGGTGAGAAAAATGGGCATGGGGTAAGATTTGCATCTATTCCAAATGTATATTGGGTAAGCGCTGAGTTAGGATACTTTATGCAGTAAGAGTGCCAATAATTTTTTGGATTTCTCTGAATCCTTTAAAGCAAAACTAAAGGAATCAAAATATACTTTGTTTGATGTCTGATTTTCAGCTGGCAATTATTGGTAGCAAGTTGCAGCCATTTCTTTATCTGTACCCAAGTTAATACATCTTTCTTCCTTGTCTTGTTTATTCCCTTTGAAACATTGTTGATAAATCTGACCTTGGTAAGCACTAGCTCAATGAATCTCAAATTATTCTTTCTGTAGGAGTTGAATTGAGTTAGAATGAGAGTCTCGTGTCTTCAGCATTTGGCTACTCTTGTAATTTTCAGAAATAGAACACCCAGCTTGGTGTGGAATTTCAAATTGGCACCTTATATAGGAATCTGTTAGATAGCCTCTCCTTGGACAATTGATATTAAGACAAAATTTATCAGTCTCCTCTTTTGTTTTATTTTGTTTGTACATATTTCTAAATATCTGAGGGTTTTTATAATGGCCATATGTGTTGTTCCCAATCCTGCAGTGAAATACAGTTGGTTCTCAATTTATGACCACAATAGAACCTCAAATTTCTGTTACTAAGTGAGACATTTGTTGAGTTTTGCCCCATTTTACAACATTTCTTATCACAGTTGTTAAGTGAGTCATTGCAATTGTTAAGTTGATAACACATTTAAGTAAATCTGACTCCCCCATTGACTTGGTTTGGCTGCAAAATGTGATCACATGACCTCGGGACAATGCAACCATCATAAGTATGAGTCAGTTGCCAACAGTCTTAATTCTGTTCATGTAATCATGGGGATGCCGGAATGATCGTAAGTATGAAAAATGATTATAAGTAACCTTTTTTCAACACCATTGTAACTTCAAATAGTCACTAAACAACTTGTGTAAGTTGAGGACTACTCATACTCTGTTTCCGTACCAGAACAATAATCATTCTATAATCTCCTAGCCAATATATTGAATTTTCTTCATATTTAATAAATCAAGTTCTTTTTCACTTACCCTTTATCAATTAATGGTGTTTTTTTCCTTCTGTGCTTTGTGGGATATAGACGGCATCCATTTTGTCTTTGAAGAGCAAGCACTGCCATAAGTCAGACTGATCTGACAAAGTAACAGATGTTAGTAGGTCAAGAGGAGTCAGTGAACACTCTACATTATTATTCTATACAACTATGTGTATATGATGCTACATTGATTTATCTTGGCTTCCTATCCTGCCAAGTATGCCAGAGTACACCTCTCAATCCAACCAGCTGTGACAGGAAGGGGATGCCAAGTGAGTGCTGTCTTATCGTTTGTCTCATGCAAGAAAGTGCTCTAAAGTCTGCTTTTCACTGTACTACAATCTTACTCAGTGCATTTGCCATCCTTCTCAGAAGAAAACAGGCTAAAATACAGGAACCATCTGATGCTACAATGCTGCCAAAGCCTTCTCATGAAAGTCTGCCATTTCAATAACAGTTATTTAAATGTTTTAAAAATATGAAACATTTTATGGATCTAGTTCTGCCAAAGTTGCACACTTGTAAGTTTCCAGGTGAGAGTCAGACATGTTCAACTGGGAAACGAAAGCCTTGCAAATGTCCGTCCTCTATTTTCATATAGCATTTATTGCTTAATACGTTGCTGAGTGTTTTTCATTTTGAAAAGAAAAGCTGGCATTACTGAACCACACCTGTTTAAATGTGTTTTCTTTCATAAGTAACAAAGCAGAATGGTTGACTGTGACCTGGAGAATTGAAAATCTACTTATAAGCAGGTGGGGCATCTAACCTGGGAGTGAAATTAAGCTATTCTCACAGAAGTTGCAATTCCCCAGTTTACAGTCTGTGTGAGCTACTAAATCTAACTTTTTGTATGAATCTCAAAATACAGTTCCCCAAATGGGCAATTTTTCTAACTGCAATCCTTCTGTCACTGACTGACTCATTACCAGATCTCCCAAACTATAAAGCTGCAAACCTGAAATTTGGTAGATCTGTTTGTCTTGGCATCTAGGTTCTCACTAAGAAACGATTTGTAAAAATATTAATTTTTACCTGAGTTATTTAAGATTTATTGCCATATTTAAATTCAGGATGGGTAGAGGGTTGTTATTGAACGTTTGTTTCCTTTCTCCTGATTGGAGGACTTTGTAGAGAGTTGTGATTGGATGTTTCTTTCCTTTCTTCTGATTGGAAGTAGCAGCAGCAGCAGGCCCCAGGCGAAGACAAGGCTTCATGTTTGCTCCAAATTCGCTCCAAATTCGCTCCAAACAGCTAACGAATTTCCATCTCTATGTTTCCCTCTCTCTTTCTCCCTCCCTCCCTTCCTCCCCCATCTCTCTCATTCTCTGTGTGTGTCTGTCTTTCTCTCTCTTTCCAGAATTCTGAATCCAAATACAGCTGAAGAGAACCTTGGAGGTTTTCTAGGCTTTCAGTGTCCAGCCCATTTGAAATGGCCACCTCCCAGCCTTTTCCCAGCCTACATTTTAGCCTCCCTCCACTCTCTGCTCTCTCTTTCCCTCTCTTCCTCCCTCCCCCCTCTCATTCTGTGTGTGTGTGTGTGTTTGTGTGTGTGTATCTGTCTCTCTCTCTCATTCTCTCTCTCTTAAGCAGGAAGAAATATCACACTAAAATGTGTAATACTTACATAATCTTCAATTATTTTGTAATAATTGAACTAACTTTAATAATTTTACTACAATTAAACAACCTTTAAAGATTTTATGATTATATAAGCATTTATGATTTTGTTATAATTAAATAAACTTTTTTAGTTTTGTTATATTAAATAGGTGCCTTTTATATTGATAAAATTAAAATTTCCAGTAGCTTCACAGATTACATGCTTCTATTTTCTTTCCAAAAATGCAATTTTGTTGAAAATCCTCATAGTGGAGCACGGGTACTGAAGCTAGTATCTCATATACAGTATGTTTTGTGCATGATTTGACTGTTCAGAAATAAAAACTAATTCAGTTTGACTACTGCCTGACTTAATCAGGTGAATGGAACATATTGCTTTAATGTTTTTAAAGCTACATCAGCTCCTGGTACAATTCAAAAACTGATCTTGGCTAATAAAGTTTAAAGCCACTTTTAATGCCCAGATTCTTCAAGAACTACACCATCTAAGTTTCACTATGGTGTGGATTGAGGCGAGTAGAAAGCAGACAAAAGATCTTCCTTGTCATGGTATCCAGCTTTATCTGTTCTGGACCCATTGGGCATACTGCATGTTCATTTTAAGTTCTTTTAGAAATTTAATTTCTTTGCTTTTGATACAGTATTTATTATTTGGTGTGTTTTTTAAAAAAAAAACTATTTTTGTGTCCTTGATACAGCAACTACTTGAACTAGCTGACTAGTTTGAAAATATGCATTATTGAATGAAAAGGCCCAATATCATATGAAAAACAGCTTCCTTGACTACATTCTATTGCTGTCTATTTATAACTCGCTGATAAAAAGAATTTTCTATGGCCCTGTTTGTTTTAAAAGTTAGTTTTGATCTTATCTTTTTATAAGAATGCTTTTAGAATGCTTGGAAAGAGCACGTAAAAGTATTGACAATTTCCTGAAAGTACATGGATCTACTAGCAATCTAGATGCCTATAAGTTTTTACAGTGTTAATTGATTCCAATCATTATCAGCAAATCAAGCAAGCATAATGAATATTTCAGGTAATGTAATAGATAAGACACAGATGACATCTTCATCATAACTGATAACTGCATTTCATTAAACAGAATCACAGCATGGCTTATAGAACTAAAATTACTTCCCAAACAGAAAAGATTAAGTACTACAACTGTTACAGAAAAAGCAAGCAGTAAACAATTATCACCTCCATTTTAATTTATAATACACTTTCCTGAACAAAAAAGGGGGGCCATTACAGAAGCAGCCTACAGAACCAGATGGTCCTGAATATGGTAAAATCCCTTTCTCGTCTTCTTCTTTTCAAGTGACCTGTGAGTAAAAGTTAACATACGGACAGCCTTGCTTTCACGGTTTCATTTCAACCAACTCATAAAATCACAATGATACCATTTACCTGACCTTTGCAACTGGAAAGAATATATCTTGTCTGAGGGTGGGGAGGAAAGATATAAGGAATAGAAAGAGGGTTTTAAAGAGGACACTATCTCTATTAATCTTGGGTTTTGTGGTATGTTGGTTGAAACTGCAATCTCTTCCACATTTCCAGGGAGAATTCCTGAACTCAGAAGGAAGTTTTCATTGTGTTTTCAGAGACACATTCAAAAACCAAAAGTTCTCCACTTTGATCTCTACTCATTGTGAGCTCAGTGGGGGGATTAGACAAACACATTTTTCTCTGTATCTCAATTGACCCCTATCTATAATATTGGGGACAGTAATCTTGGCCTTATCAACGTCTGTCTGTATCTTGGGAATTATTTTATGGCAACTTTCTATCTGAAAAGAGCCTCATTGCATATGTCAAGGTTTATTGTGAAACCCTCTGGATTCCAGCCAGAAGTTCTAGGAACTGTTGCAACAAATGTTCATATATCATTCCCATCACCATGTAAGATCTTTGCTATTTTTGTGTAATATGTAATATTTGAGGACTTTTGTTTAATTATTAAGGTCCAAGTATGAGTTTATGAGCACAACACTGATATTTGCCGTTTCAAATGAAAACTATTAATTCTGCAGGGAGCTACACACATTCCGAATAAGAAATAAAATATAATTTTAAAGAAAATATAATATTAAAAAAACATAATTTTAAAGAAAATATAATTTTTAAAAATATATAATTTTAAAGAAAAGAAATTTGCTGGTTTGGACTCAACTAACAATCACATTTCTAGAAATTGAATGGAAACACTGTTGACAGTTGGCCAATCCTATGCAAAAAAAATTCTACACCTTGCTGATAGCACTGATATTGCTATAAAAATCATTCAGCTTATTAAATAAATAAATAAATAAAATAAATAAATGATTTTATTTACACCCCGCCCTTCTCCCAAAGGACTCAGGGCGGCTGACAGGACAGATAAAAACACAGTACAACACAAGCAATAAAACACATTTAAAACATTAAATAAGGCCAAATTAAAAAGATGGGGAAAACAATAAAATGACTTCCATCTAAATCCTAAAATTAATTAAAATATTTAAAACTGATCTAAACCCCAAGTTAAAACAGGAGGACTAGGGCACAGCTAGATCAAGCCAGCCTGCTGGAATAAGTGGGTCTTCAGGGTGCGGCGGAAGGTCCGAAGGTAAAAAAATAGTACGTATTGCAGGGGGGAGATCATTCCAGAGCATGGGTGCCGCCACAGAGAAGGCTCTACCCCTGAGTGTGGGGTTTTTTGACAGACAGACAGACACTGTGATAAAATATGTATTATTTATTTGCAAGAGCTCTAAAGTATTGCAATACTCTATAATAATAATTTGAAAAAATAATGCTTGGAGTTTTTAAAGACTAGTAATATATTTTTTATGAACTTAAGTTAAGACTAATTTCTCAAATGGTTTTTCACGTTAATTGCACATCTGATAGGATTCTTAAAATGGGTTAAAGGTCAGGATTAGGTTTGGAAGTGTGAAACAATGGAGGAGTTCCTTATACATGTAATATGGGTTTCCCAAATCTCATCCAACTTTAATATGCATTATCCATATCCCAAATATTGGTTTGGGAAGAATAATATGTTTTAAGTATGTGATTATGAATTATTTAGCCAAACATTTAGACTTTATCATCATTTGAAGAATTATGGACATATGGAGCATAAATTCTCTTACAATACTCTCTTAGATTAATGACATGTGTTCACTCTCTTCTATGAGCTGGATCTATTGATGTAAAAGGAAGCTTGATAAAAAAAATTTACTCTGAGTTGACAAGGAATAATACTGTGCTTTCCAGATACTATTCTGAATGGGCATTCTGTATTTTCTACTCCAGGGGTTTTCAAATTTCAGGGTAAGTAACTTTTTAAAAATATTATGTAATGCATGATCAAGAGGCAAACCTCTAGTGAGAAAAATTTGACTCCATTCAAGTGACTTTTTTTTGTCTTAGTCTCTTATGGACCTCTATGAATTTTTTTATGGAACCTTTATGAGTCTGTGAAACACAGTTTAAAAATCATTGTCTTATCCTGTAGACCAGTGGCCCTCAACATTTAGGACACCATGGACCAGTTTTACGAAGAGAGGTTTTTCTGCGGAGGCTGCATGGTTTTGCATGCTACCTGAATCTCATGGATGGGGTTTCGCTTGTTTGCATGGCCTGGTTGCTGGCCTACCATGGATCGGTTGGGGACCCCTACTGTAGACCACTAGGCCATTTGGAGGTGAGACAATGTAGGGGAAGTAGACCACAAAGAGAGAAGGAGAAAGATCCATTTACATGAAAAACTTGGGCTCAGTCATCTATCCTGTTTGTTAAGGAACATTCAATTTATTTAAAAAACTTTATCTTTTTGGATGTCAAAGTTGCTTTAATTTTAAAGGCAAGTGGACTTTCTGTTTTTTCTTTTAAGACCGTTCATTTCTGTTTTTTCTTTAAGACATTTCGCTTCTCATCCAAGAAGCTTCCTCAGTTCTAACAGACTGATGAAGAATGGAAGAGATTTCCCTACCAGTTAGTTAGAACTGAAGAAGCTTCTTGGATAAGAAGCAAAATGTCTTACGGAAAAACCTCAAAAGTCCACTTGCCTTTAAAATTAAAGCACCTTTGGGATAACTATGACCTGGATAAATGAATGAATGACTATATAGTAGTATTAAGTAGTATAAAACCTACTTCAATTGTTAAAAAGAAGTTAAAATCCTTTCTGTAAGGAAAGAGTTGAAGCTCAGGGACAGGAAACATGCTCTCTTTCAGGTCAAATCCATGGCACAATTGAATGCAAAATCATAGGGAACAGTTCCAGTTTATACCAGCAATAAGGAACTAGATGGACCAAGGCGATAGGGACAACTTATGTTCTTAGCCATATGTCAGATTATATATGGCCTGTTACATTTAGGCTGCAGAAATTATTTTAAGGAACATGGGTGTGACTTAAATGCTCACATATGGTAGGGTGGAAGTGAGGACAAATCTAAAATAACTGTGGCTCATAATGGTAGCAGTACAACTTCTCCAAGGGGAGGGGAAATCTAATTACTTAAACATGCTAATAACTAGCATTCTATGGGGCATGCTATTGATAAAAGGACAGCATTCTCTCTTTGATGCTCAAATCTGAAAGCTATAAACCATCACTTCACCATCATTTGATTTTAAATTCTGTATTCATCAAATCAGGTGTCATAGCCCATGCATGCTGATCAAAAATTGGCATGAGGCTTAAAAATTTTCCATTCTATTCATGTGCCCTAATTTTAAGTATAGATGGAACTAATAGATTACAGACAGAGCTAATGAAGAGATGAACTGCTCTCATTAAGCTAGACAGAGGGGTAAGGGCACTGGAAATGAAGCTGTAATATCCATTTTCCTGGATTTCCTTGGGCTCCTTTCGTATGACCTTTTACAAGAACATTAAAAAAAATGTCAAATGGAAAAAATTGAATGTTAGACAAGCAGTGGGATGTAATGAGCCATAAGAATACAAGATGGTTTTTACTCAAATTTCCCAAGTGATGTAGAATTACTCAAAGAGACAAAGATTTATCATTACCTCTTAAACACTAGTAAAAGTACTTGAGTCTTAGAGAACTGATTCCCAAAGAAAAGGCGTTGCCTTTGAAGAAGCTGCTTCAGTGATATGCCTTCCTTCCTGGACATTGGACACACTAGTGAATCTGAGAGATAAAAGATTCTGAGGGGTGGGAGGGTGTTTTAAATGTACAGGTGCAGTTGTTTCTATAGGAGAACAGCAGACGTAGCTGCAACTAGGGAGATCCATGATGGATAGAGCAAAGCCAACATGGAAAGCTATTAGCTTGCCTCTTCCAATCTGTCCCAACTTCTAGATACAGTAAATTAAGGAAATATTTTTTTCCATTACAAATTACCAGTTGAGTCCATTTTTCCATGGATCTACTTACTGCCCTTTATTACAGCCTTAACAGGGTTGTTAAGTGAATTTGGTTTCCCCCTTGACTTTGCTTGTCAGAAGGTTGCAAAAGGGGATCAGATGACCCCAGGACAATTCAACTGTCATAAATATGAGTCAGTTGTCAAGCATCCAAATGTAAATCATGTGACCATGGGGTTGCAGCAATGGCCATAAGTGTGAAAATGGTCATAATTCATTCTTTTTAGTGCCCTCGCTTCTTTGAAACAGTCAATAAGTGAACGGTTGTAAGTTGAGGGCTCCCTATACTCTTTTGAAAAACAAACATCATTTTAAAATTTGAAGTGTTCCTCCTTAGTTGGAATAAGCAGGCAGAAACTGTATTGCCTGAAGGCTGAATAAGCAGAAAGACAAAGAAGGTGTAAACAGAAAAACCAACAGAACCCACACCATTTATTTATCCTCTTCTCTCTGATAATTTCCTTACTTGTTCATGCCAAATTGCTGTCTAGGGTGGTTGTAATTGAGCAAATGATATTCCATTTGCTGAAAAGGAGGTTGCTTATATGCCCACAACTATGAAATATAACAGATCTACATGAACAGATGTTTCTGCATTATTTGAGTCATCCAGGGACCATTCCAGACCACTCCATTATGTCAATGAACCAGCAGGCTAAAAGCTAGCAGAGGAAAATTTAGGATCACTCTGGATCAGGGGTAGAGAACCTTGGCTGTTTTATGACTTGTGGACTTCAGCTCCCAGAATTCATGAGCCAGCCATGCTGGCTCATGAATTCTGGG
>JANHFO010003057.1:117487-129611 GCA_032468095.1 Pareas carinatus | reverse complement strand
CACCTTACTTTCATGAGATAAGCTAAACAAATGTTCTATACAACTCACTTTTGCCAACATTTTGGAAATTGTTCTTGTATTCATTGAGATGTTGATTGAAATCTTACTTTTCAAAGGGGGAGTGAACTCATTTATACCAAGCATTGTATATATATATATATGCTTATGCATGTGCATGCGCACACCTATTTAAACATGCACACCTGAGCAATTTAATTTAATTTAATTTAATAATTGGATTTATAGACCGCCTTTTTTCGTTAAAACAGCCAACAGTAAAATACAAAAATACATAAATTAAGAACACATCAAAAGTAAATATTAGGCTGAGAATTTTAAAATAACAAATCCTTAAGACCAATTTAAAACCTAATTAGTTAAAATCAGGAATGGAGTGGGGGGGGCAGGGCTAGGCCAGACCTGCCTGAACAAAAAGATGTGTCTGAAGAGCACGGCGGAAAGCACAGAGGTCAGTAATCATTCGAATCTCTACAGGGAGATCGTTCCAGAGGGTGGGGGCTGCCACAGAAAAGGCTCTCCCCCTGGGGGTCACCAGCCTACATTGTCTGACTGATGGCACCTTGAGGAGGCCCTCTCTGTGGGAGTGAACTGGTCGGTGGGAGGTATCAATTGGTAGTATGCGGTCCTGCAGGTAACTAGGCCCTATGCCATGGAGCACTTTAAAGGTGGTTACCAAAACCTTGAAACGCACCCAATAGATCACCGGCAGCCAGTGCAGCTCGCGCAGGAGACGCATCACATGGGAGTGCCCCCTCGCTCCCACAATTCCCTGCACAGCCGCATTCTGGACCACCTGGAGTCTCCAGGTGCGTATCAAGGTGAGTCCCATGGAGAGAGCATTACAGTAGTCCAGACGTGAGATGACCAAGGCTTGAGTGACTGTGCGCAAGGCGCCAGTACTTTTATGTTGACTTTTGTTATATTATGTTATATTTTTTGTGCTGGCACATAAATAAATTCAGGGAAGAGCAGGATAGATCTATTTCGAGCTTATTAGCTCTCATCAGCCAGCCATATCCCTTTACTGAGAATTGAACTCTGGAAGTCTCACATCCTAGGCAGATGTACTGACCACTAAACCAGGAGTTCTCTTCCTGTGTCAGCTTGCTTAAGGTACCAGTCTAGAAACTAGGAGATTGTGAGTTCTAGTCTTGCCTTAGGCCCAAAGCCAGCGGGCTGATCTTGGGCCTGCCACTCTCCCTCAGCCCTAGGATAAATGACAGAAAACTTCTGAAAAACTTTGCCAAGCAAATTGCAGGGACTTTTCCATGCCTCAACACTGACCTGCTGGACAGTAGTATATTAAAATCATCCACGCTTTATTAATACTAATCTTAAAATAATGCATTCCTGTGATTTGGAAAACTTTATAGTTGGCTGCAGAAATGGGGTCAGAGTAAATAGAGTAAGCACATCTAGAAATAGTCTGATTTGTTCATCCAATTTTTATTCATATTAGGTGATGTATAATATAGAAGCAAATTAGTACAGTAGTGTGGAAATGAGGAAACAAGTCAGCAGCGTAAGACCTATGTAGCTAAAAAGTATATTGGAGCAGAATATCACACCTATTAACGTTAACTTTCTTTAAATTAAGGGCATGATCAGTGCTAATTCTGTGTGTACATAATGGCAATTATCTTTAGGCCATCTATTTATAAATATGTATTGCCTGTGATACAAAAATGATATGACCTGCAAAAAAATTGAAAGCACCTTTCCAGTTTCTTTTGAGATGGAAGGAAAACAAAGTCTCAGCTACAGAATATGGAATCAATAAAATACAATCTTATAATTGCTCTAAACTATCTATAGGGAGGCTGTTAGGAAGGGATCCTTGGAATCAATCCAGTGATATCTTTCCAAGTCATTTTTCTCTGCTGATAGGGGTGGGTGTTAATTATTTATTAGTGAATGAAGGTATCAATTTCTGTTTAAACATCAGTCGGGTGATGCCAAATATTAGTCAGTTCCTAATAATTTTGAGCGATTCAAAAGATAATAAAAGTAATAGTCCATTTCATTACCTACTTCAGCAAGATTGTAATGAACATAATAAATTCCAGATCAGGGTTATAACAACTTCCATCTATTTAAAATGAACTTGTAGGGTTACTTTCATTAACTATGTATATGGAGAAAATGATCTGACATATTACTTTAAAGAGCCGTAAAACTGATTAGAAGGAAATATGCTTCTCAGATAGTGATTTTAGCCGCTGGGGACATCTTATCCCGGAGAAGAGAGAAGAGGGCCAGACGCCGGAGGATACAATGACAACGATTTCAGCAAGGGAAACCAAGACTTTCCATTCTTTGGGCTAGAGAAAGGAAGCCTCTTGTTAATAAGTCTGAAGGACGCCTTCTCCATGCTACAGGCAATTTCTGCCTTGAAATGAAACTCTCCCTTCCCCTGGAATGGCCTTTTGGCAGCCCAGGGGAAGGCTGAGGTATTTAGGGGAACTCTGCCCTCACTGTAGGAAGGAAGCGAGGGAGCTAGCACTTGACTGCACTATAGAAATTACTGCAGCACCTAGAATGCTGGATCCATTTATCAATTTCATTGCAAGGAGAGGAGGGGGAGAGGAGGGGGAGGGAATGAACCCATAAGTCTGCCTTTCCAGCTGTATGCTAAATCTAGACTCCCAAACCATTCATGTGTATTATGAAGAGCCTTGGACAAAGTAACTTAATACTAATGATTTATACCTAATTGGATCTCTGAGTGATTAAAGTGCTGGTAATGAATGAAAAACGTCCTTCTAATACTCCATATACACTCCTAGGGAGAGAGAAAGGGAAAAACCCAAATGCCCCCCCCTCTTCTTGTAGAAGTTCTTTTTTCTTTTTTTGCTTAGTGACTAGGCCATTACACTTATGGCTTTTATGATAGCTCAGCTGAAGCAATGTTATTATTAATTCTCGGATCATCCAAAAACGATTGAATCCATGGACTGGATGCAAAGACATTTAAACACATATAGTAAGGAGTTATTCACCTCCAGATATACATCTAGACAACTGAATTTAGAAAGAAGGAAAGACGGGCAGGCAGATCTGTCTAAGACAAAGTATTGATTCATGGAAACCAGCTCCAATGGGGCCAGTCACATAACTCCGAATACATGGGGAAAAAATCTAACCTCTGTCACAATTTCATTCCTAACCTTATCCAGCTGCCTTGCCTTATTTAAAAGGCAACAGAGGAAAGCACCCACGGAGACCATAGAAAGATGATCTATTGAAAAATATTTGCCTTCATTGAGCTATAAGAATTTTTATCAATGGTATTGTATTTCTTTTTTAAAAAAGAATTAATTTTCTTTACTATTGTATCCAAAATGCATTGAGTAAATTTCAAATGGTAAATTATTTGAATATTTTCTGTGGAAACTTAAATTTATTCTAACTCTTGTTATTCTGTCTCATGCCCCAATTAATTTATAAATTTAATTAAGAAATTTTTGAGAAATGTCCAGTCTTACATATTATAAGCTATATGAGATCTTGTTGTAAAATTAGGAAGTTAAAAGTTATTTGGGGGCTATGAAGATAGTTTTATAAGCCACATTTGGAGAAACATTAGAAAATACTGTTTCCTAACAAAAAAATTTTCCAGGTTCTCTACCCCGGGGTTACTGGGGGGGGGGGGGTTGTGGTGGTAGAAATGAGGGTCTTAGCTTTGCACGTTTGGGGGGGACTTAAAAATGTTTTGCTGAGATTTTCGCAGAGTAGCACACCAGAATTTGGGAAGGTGGCACGTTTGAGAATCGCAACCCTCCCATAAAATTAGCAGCCAAGCTGCCTCTGGCCCGGCGTTCCTTTTCCTAAAATATCTCCCATTGTTTTGTTTTGTTTTTCCTATTTGTTTTTGCTCTCTGGCAAGGGGCACCTGATGATGCAATCCTTCTGGGCACTTTGAGGCCGATAACCTCCCGCTCTGCAACTTGGTCCAGTTCTCCTTTTAAAGCCATTGTGGAGCCGTGTGGCTCCAGTTGCATCTTTTGGCAGGGAAGACGAGGATTTACGAACTGCAGAGAGAAATCCTGTCTTCCTTCTGCCTCTCATCTCCTTCCAAGCAGCTTCATGGGATGACCTCCCGGGTTGCTGCCGTGCTGTGAGAAACAAGACAACTGCTCCGTCTCTGCTCCTTGTGTCAGGGAGACGTCAAGACGTCTTCGATCCTCTCTTTCGTCCGCTGTGTCTCCTTGTTTAAAGCCCTCCGGGACTGGGCCAAGAAACCAGGAGGGTCAAATGGTGGCTTTCCGACACAGGGTGCGACTTTGCACTCTGTCTGGATTGTCCAAGCTTCCACTTCGGATCTCTCTCGCAAGGTTCTTGCTGGAAACAATCTAGAAATTGGTTTTTGCGTCTGTTCCTTTCCGGTTCCGGTTGAACCTTTTCAGCCTAGAATGAAAGTGATAGTCTACATTTTTTAAAAAAAAGATCACCTTAATTTAATGTTTTGGCCAACCAGAATCAGAATTTATTCTGCCAAGTGTGTCTGGACACACAAGGAATTTGTCTCCGGTGTGCGTGCTCTATTCTTACATACATACAATAAACAAACTGTGATTACAATCAGGATACTTTCATAGTCATAAAGCACATTCATCTTGTCAAGTTCATATAAGCTGCAATCGACAAACCGTGATCTTAATCAACCAGTTGTTGCTTTCTAATAATGGTTGCTTTTTAAGGGTGGATCATGTTCTCCAGATCATCTCAGCGATCAACTCAACTTCTGCATCTTCCCAAGGAAGGCTTCAGCTTCTCAAAAAAAACCGTCTCCTTAGATTTTCTTGACATCTAGAACTTTCTCCTGTCCTCCAGAAGCCCTTCTTGGTGAAATCTTGAGTGAAGCTTGTTTGAAGAGGCTGCTCCAGAGGTTTCCAGAAGGGGTGGACTACGTTCAGATCTGGCCCCTCTTGTTCCTGAAGAGGGCAGGGGGAGGAATCTCCTTCCTTTTCCTCTCCTCCTTTGCCCAGGCAATTCTGGGTGGGCGTTTAGAATTGGGAGAAATTTGGGGAGAGAATGGGGCCTCTATTCCTGGCTCTCTCTTCTCAGCAGCCTTTGGGCCATTTAGAAAGTTTTCCCGGGGATCCTCGAGGCCTTCTTGCTTTCAATCAAGCCATTGTGTTGGGGGTGGCGTGGGGACTGCCCCTATTTTTCTGCAGGGAGGTGGAAATTCGCTCCGGGCCTGATGGGAAATGCCAACGGGCTCATTCCGTAAGAAGGAAGTGGGGGCTTCCAAATCAGAAATCCATCCAGCACCAAAGCCCCTTTTGTCTGAGGGCCTGCCCTCCCTCGCTCGGATGAGCTGCCCCTCCGTTTGGCGAACCAGTCCCGTCTCCCCTCCGGACACCCGCTGCTTCCGTAAGAGTACTGGCGGCAGCTGCTGTGACGTGCCAGCCATCAGCCTTGTGCCAGCCTTGGGGACAGCAGAGGAACAAAGGAGCTGCTTTCTGTCTTGTGCCAGGGGGCACGTGGTGGACATTCCTGGTGCATGAGGCAGGCAGGAAGTCATCCAGCGGGCCGGCCTGGACACCGAGACGACACAACTCTGTGATTCTCTGATGTGAGCATGGCTCGTAAGTTCACAGCAGGACCCGCGTGGAATTTCCACTAAAACAGATCGTTGAGTTCTCCGACGTGCAGGTGGGAACTGTGATTTGAATTATCTCCTTGCAGTGGCAGGAGTGATACATCGGCTCATTCCGAGCAGGGTCCTACAAATATTTCTCCCACCTCTTCAAATGTGGCCAGAATGGTTTCCCTCAACATCTGCTCAGTGTCCACTTCTGCAGCACCAACCAACCATCCATTCTTTTGCCAGTCTCCTGAACTGGTTTCTCTCCTCTCTGCTGACTGGCCCTGAATCCACCGCACTGGGCTTTCCTTGGTGGTGATTGTCCCAACTTGATCCGATCTGGAATGAGTGTGTCAACTCCCAAGTCTTCTCTCTGAGTTGCCATAGAAGCAGGCGGGTGAAGTTGAACGTTACCTCCGCAGCTGGTTCCTTATCTATCTGGCTGCGCACGTGATGAACAAAAAATGCTGAGACTGAGATTATTACCATGGGAAACTCCCAGAAAGCTTCAGTTCTAACTTAGCCCTGAAATAGGGTGTCCTTCCTGTAAAGCTTGCTCCCTAGAAAATAAATAGCCTTAAAGAACTATTGTTCAATTTGGATTGTTTATTCATCTGTGTAACAGTCTCCTGCAGAAGGATGCCGACACTTAGGCGCTTTGGAGCCAGTCACTCTCTTAGCCCTAGGAAGAAAGCATTGGCAAACCAACTTCTGAAATCTTGCCAGGAAAACCGCAGGGACTTGTTCGGGCAATCACCAGGAGAGACTCTCTGGGCTTCTTTCTTCTGTCAATTTCCTCATCTTTTTTGAGGGGATAGATAGACAACTTTTTCAGACCAAGTATTGGGGTACATCTTTTCATTTTGTAAGACTGCTTCCAGGGCTTTGGAGAATCTGAACCTTTTTGGAAAAAATGTTAGATTCACTTTGCAATTTTCTTCCTTCCTTCCTTCCTTCCTTCCTTCCTTCCCTCCTTCCTTCCTTCCTTCCTTCCTTCCTTCCCTCCTTCCCTCCTTCCTTTCTTCCTTCCTTCCTTTTTAACTAAAACATCTAAACATTGTCAATTGCCGATTGCAGCTTATATAAACATGACAAGCTGAATGTATTTTATTATTATGAATGTATCTTATGATTGTAATCAGTTTGTTTATTGAATGTATGTAGGTATAGAGCATGTACACTGGAGGCAAATTCCTTTTGTGTCCAGACACACTTGGCCAATAAATTCTGATTTTGATTCATTCAATAAATAAAATCCAGTGGCCCATGAGAAGTGTCTGGAAGCCCATCATTTAGGACGTAGCCAATTCCATTTGACATCTCCATGTTTTATGTTTTTATTTTATTTTTATTGATTTTTATTGATGTTCACTTAATTGTACAGTTTACAGAGTGAGTCAATAAGAATAAAAACAGAATGAAAGACAGTTGATTCCATTGATTTCATGGTTAGAAATAGAATGGGGATTAGTACCAATACACACACATATTTTTGTCTTACCTTTGTTTAGTTTTATCCTTTAATTTCTATTTGTTTACTGCGGTTTCAAGCTACTTCATAGTACATTCGCTTTATCCGCATCCCATTTTGGGATCTCTTGTTAAATTTTTATGTATTGATCACGTACTGTTTCAGTAGCCTTATGAGACCGCAGTATTCTTTTCATATCACACATTCTGTTTATCACTCTACATAATTAGTACATTTCTGCCTTTTCTTTCACTTCCTTCTTATTCGTCTCTTTGAGTTATATAGTTTTCTTCCTTGTCCTCTTTCTTCCCCCTTTCTTTCTACCGTCTTTCTGCTTCCCTTATGTCTTCCATTTTTCGCTTCCTTCCTCTCTTTGCTTATTTCCTCTATTCTGCTTTTAACTAAGTCCTTCGTTGTTGTCCTCCCTTACCTTTCTTATCTATCCTTGCACCACTTATGAATTCTTGCCCGGAATTTTTTGGCTTGATGGCATGTCCACCACATATGGTAGTAGGTTCCAAACTGGGATTTGCATTTCCAATACTTGTCTACCTTATTTTTTGCTATTCTCACTATTTTTTCAGGTGTTTTATGCCAGCTATAGAACATTTTGTAGAGATTCTCTTTATATGATGTTGAAAGGGTTAATTTATACTATTGTTTCCAAAAAATTTGCCAATCATCTAGGTCTATAGTGTGTCTGAAATTTTTTGCCCCAATTATTATAGTTTCCTTTACTTGCTCTTCTTCCATTTCCCTATCTAGTAGCACCTTATATATTTTTTAATTACTTTTTCGTCTGAATTTAGCAGTGCTTTGTCAAATTGTATTTGTTCTTTATATATGCCATACTGTAATTTATCTTGCTCATATCTTGATTTAATTTTCGCCAATGTCCACCATGTAATGTCAATTCCTTGCTTGTTTAATTTTTCCCTGGATTTTAATTTTCCTTCTGTATCTAATAAATCTTGATATGTTGTTATTTTCTCCCAATCAACCAGGCTTGGATGGGTGAGAACTTCCATTGTGGAAACCCAGGTTGGAATTTTCATGTAGATCTTTTTTTTAACTTTTTCCCCTATTGTTATTAGAGCGTCTCTGATGAAGTGATTTTTGAAGTAGATATGAATTTTATTTTTCCCATACTATAGGTAGGAATGCCATCCTAACCATAAATCATGTCCTTCAAGACTTAAAATTCTTTTATTTTTTAGTATTATCCATTCTTTTAACCAGCCTAGGGCTGCAGCATTCTAATATAGTTTCTCCAATTAGGCAGTCCGAATCCTTCATTTTCCCTAGCATCTTGTAATAGTTTTAATTTGATTCTTGTTTTTTTCCCTAGCCAGATGAATCTATGCACCAATGTATCTAATTCTTTAAAAAAAGCTATTTCCTAATTTGATTGGTATTGTTTGAAATAAAAAAGGAGTTTTGTTAGAATTTTCATTTTTGTAACAGCTACTCTTCCCATGAAGGACAGCTTTAGAGTTTTCCAATTTTCAAGATCTGTCAAGATAGTTTTGTATAGTTATCTTCTTTTAATGTGGAACATCTATCCGTAAGATAGATCCTGAAGTATTTTACTCTATTCACTATTTTATATCCATTAATTCTTGGAGTTGCACTTTCTGTTCAAGGTTAGGTTTTTTTGTTATAATTTTAGTTTTTTCTATATTTATCTTAAGGCCAGCTACCTCTCCATAATCCTGATTTTTTCTTAGTAATCTTGGGATTGTCTCTATCGATTCTTCTATTATAAATGCCAGGTCATCCTTGAATGCTTGCAGTTTGCAATTTTCTCCTACTTTTAAACCTTTGATTTCCTGATCTACTCTAATGTTAGATAAGTATTAAGACAAAGAGAAGTGGGGATAGTAGACAGCCTTGTCTTGTTCCTTTTTTTATTTCAAACTTTTCCGTGAAATCCTAATTAACATTTATTTTTGCCTTTTGGTTCTGATATAATACTTTAATGTGTTTATAAATTTTTGGCCAAATTCTATTATGTCCAATTGATTAATTAAAAATTGCCATGATAAATTATCAAAAGCGTTTTGCGCATATAAAAACATTAGTGCCGCTTGTTTTTCTGGGTGTGTTTCGTAATATTCTAGGACATTTATAATCATTCTTAGATTGTTTCTGATTTGTCTTCTGGGCAAAAATTGGTCTGCAGCTTTTTATCTGTGCCAAGTCATTTCCCTCCTTAGGGATCAAAATAATGTTAGTCTCTAAGCATGAATTTGGGATTTTGGCCGTCGTCATAAGGTTGTTGCATATCTCTTGTAATAGTGTGCCGAGTGATTTTTGCAGTTCTTTGTACCACTCAGCAGGAATACCGTTGGGGCCTGTTGCTTTCTCATTTTTTTGTCTCGATATGGCTTGTTGTATTTCAAATTGCAAGATTTCCATATTTTAGTAGTCACATAGAGAAGCTTTATTGTAGTCAACAAATCTTAGAATTTCTCTTGAATTTCGATGGTTTTCTTTTGGACTTGGTCAGGTATAACACATCGGCTCTTAAAAGATCATCGATGCCCAATGTGACTTGTGAAATCATTTTCAAATCATTGTCAAAATGTTTAATACACAGCTAAGCATACAATGTGTAGCATTCAACTCTTCTTACAAGAAAGCCTACGGGATCCCTGTGGGTTTGTCTGACTAGGGACTTCTGCTTTTTTTTCCAGGAAATTGTTGCACCAAAATAGCAGCTTGTAGATGGTGACTTTGCAATGCAAAGACATCTGAAATTGTGGTTGCTTCTGTTGAATTGAACCTCATAAATTTAAAATGTGTACGTGATGCTCAGCCCTGCTACAGTATTTCTGGTTTGCTTTCCATTTTTCAACTCCAGGAGAAAAAAATTGTATTTCATATATTAGTCAAATTAATATTTCCTTCTCATTAATACACATGGTCCTTGACTTGCAAACATTCATTTAGTGACTGTTTGAAGTGATAACAGTACAGGTAGTCCTCGACTTACAACAGTTCACTTAATGACCGTTCAAAGTACCACAGCAATGAAAAAAGTGACGTACAATTTTTAGACTTATGGCCGTTGCAGCATCCTTCTACAGTCGCCTGGTTTACATTCGGAGGCTTGACAACTGACTTACATTTATGACGGTCGCAGTGTCCCGGGGTCACATGATCCCCTTCTGCAACCTTTGGAGAAGCAAACTCAAACCAAGAAGCCAGATTCACTCAACATCTGTGTTACTAATTTAACAACTGCAGTGATTCACTTAACCAATGTGGCAAGAAAAGATGTGAAATGGGGCAAAACTCACTTAGCAAATTTCTCAGTTGGCAACATAAATTTTGGACTCAGATGCACTCATCTGTCGAGAACTGCCTGTAATGAAAAAATGTAACATATATCTGTTTTTCACAGTTACGGCCGTATTTTTGATGGTTAGGTGTCCCGGCGTCACGTGATCACCTGGCAGGCAAAGTGTCAAGTTCTCAGCATTCCCTTGTTCAAGAACCAAACAACCAATCCATGTCATAGAAGAAGTTGTTGTTTTAATAGATTCAGAAGGGCTACAGAAAAACTAGTATTTACTCAGAAATGAGGAATGCTAAAACTGATGCATCTTGGGTGTTCATGCGCAGTTCAGCCGATCGCCATTAAGGTTCCTCCTCCATCACTATAGTGATTATCTTGGTGGCTTCTCTGTGTGTCACATGGGCAGCCACATTTGATAAGTGTTTCTACACAGATATTTTTCTCTTTTGTTTCCAAAAAGATCAACCCCCCTCCCAACTCCCAACCATGGCAAATTCCCAAAGGATCACGACCTGCTTCATTTACAATCGCAATAGATTTAGAAAGGAATTTGTCACAAAGTCAATGGGGAAGCCAGATTCATTTAATAACCGTGTTTCAGCTTAACCACTGCATTCACTTAACAACTGTGGCAAGAAAGGTCGGGAAATGGGGCAAAACACGACTCAACAACTGTCTTGCTTAGCAACAGAAATATTGAGCTCAGTTGAGATCATAAGTTGAGAACTATCTGTACTTCGTTCTCACCTTCATTCTCCTGCCCCATTGTTAGGCTGCAATATATATATAACAGTTTTCGCCGCAGTTTTTCTTTTCTTGCAAACTTTTTCTACAACTCTGCCAAATACTGCCACATTCTCATGACTGTCTTCCTCTCTTCTACCTAAATCATCTAAGATGGGAATGTAAACTACTCATATCCTGTCTCAATTTTTCTGCTAAGAATGAAGTGGCAGATTCTGCATCAGCTTAAAATGATCTCCGATAAAATGACTTAGAATCTTTGAAATCTTATTCTTATACTGAGTAGTCAAACGTTGAAAATCTTATTCTTACTAAGAAATTGATTCCCCTCCGCCCTCTCTCTCTGTGTTCAATTTTCCGTGGAATCATATGATTTCTAAACTGGTTAAAAGATCTTAGTGGGGCTGTTTTTCTTTTTAAGACAGATGCTGATTTCCTTCATTGCTGAATCTCAGAAGGAAATAATCTGTCTGTAATCCATCCTTAACATCAATCTTTGACCATAATGAAGTATAACAGCAATTATAAAATTGCTAATTGTAATTGCAACGATTCTAAATTATACCGACATTTGTAACATCAGTGTTTGACAATAATGTAAGACCAATCTTGGAATACTGCATCTGGTTTTTGTCACCATGACGTAAAAAAAGATGTTGAGTGTTGTGTATTGGGGTGAGGGGTTAATAAGAGTCATAGCCGAGCTCAACTCAACTGTTTATTAACACATCCTGTGCAGACCGAAGATGACTTAAAAGGCATTCAACTTTCCTGCACCAGGTTTTGCCCCCTTCCCCAATCACGGCCCTGCCTGGGCCTGCGCTGTCCTCGCATTGGTCGGGCAGTAGTCGGGCCGCTTCTCCAATCCATGCTCGGATTTCCTGCACTGCCCACATGGGAACACAACATTGAGATTCAAGAAGGAGCCAGGATGGTGCAGTGATTAAAAGCAGCACTGCAGGCTATTTCTGCTGACTGCCATCTGCCATTAGCCATC